>NW_019091572.1:0-24927 GCF_001949145.1 Acanthaster planci | reverse complement strand
ATTTATCCAAGTGTGTAACATTCGGGAACACTCAGCTGAATCGTGCCCAATTTCCGGACACCGCAGTTTTTGAATTTTGAACAGTCGCATGCTACTGAAATTGTTCACAATGGCTCAACAGCATGTGTTGTATACATGCAGGTGACAGTGAATGAATTTAAAGTTTTTGAGGAAATTTTGCAAAACTGCATTGGGAAAATTGAGGGAAACATCGAAGTGCACCACATTAGGAGACTCAATAGGCATATCGGTAAACATGCTAAAACATAATGACATCATGCCTTGTGTATATGTGAGCTTGGCTATTTCGACTCATGGATCGCACCCCACCTACAAGTGTAACAGCCACAGGAAAGCCATTAGGGCTGTGCCTAATATCTGAATAACAGAATATTCGATTGATTGTCAAATGATCGAATATTGTTTTCCAAATTTCATGAAAAGGAAGGGAGCATTTTCTTTTGTTTTACATGTAAATGAGAAAAATTGCACTATGGAGGCTTGTTTCAAGCAGATTCAAATAAAAAGCATTAGAAATCTTACAGGGATTTAAAAAGTTAGTTGTTTATTTGTAATTTAAAAGGAACAGAAATTTTCAACAGGGCAAGAAGTCTTGTTTATCTCTTAAATCTTGCTAAAAAGTGGCTGGAGGTAAAGTAGATTTGAGACTCGATTATATTGATCATAATGTACAAATGTTTGCATTACAGCAACTGATTTTGTATATGGTTTGTTCATCAACAATCTGCTGGTTAGTACGACTGAATATTCGGATTTTCAATCAAATTGAAGGTAGAATATTTGACTAGTGAATTATTCGAATTGACTCAGCCCTAAAGCGCATATGTGAACAAAGCGGCGTGGTGTCATTTTGCCTCTTATGTTACAGGTCTATTATACTGGGCTTCGTCATTTTGTCTTTTAGAAAATTTCATTCAAATCACAGTTGATCCTAGTTCTAGGATGCACTTTAATGCACCTGTGCAGCTTTCTTTCGATTGTTTGCCCAGATTTCCAGATGCCGCTCCTGGCCTACTACAAGCACCACCAACCCCGGCGCTGGGTCCTGGCCACGGCCCTGGTCTGCCTGTATGGCTTCCTCAAGGCCATGCGCCCCTCGGAGCCCTTCCTGACCCCTTACCTGATCGAGGACAAGAACATCACCGAGCGGGACCTGGACAACGTGGTCTACCCCTACTGGACCTACTCGTACATGCTGGCGCTGGTGCCCGTCTTCCTGTTCACCGACCTCCTGCGCTACAAGCCTGTGGTGGTATTTGAGGGCATGGCCTACGTCGGGACCTGGGCCATCCTCCTGTGGGGCCAAGGGGTGCCTCAGATGATACTGATGCAGGTACGAAAGCCTTTAGTCCACATATCGGCCCAGTGAATAGTAAGATGCATTCGTTGTTGCTGTTCATCATTTCTGGTAACGACACCAAGGATTCCTCCAAAGCACCCGAGGCACTTCAGCTTGTTAGCCTTAAACCTAGAGGCGACAGTAAGGAGCAGTTGCAGTTTTAGAGGTGGGAGGGAAAACCCCAGAGGAATATTCTGGGTAAAACCCACAGAGTCAGGTAGGGACTGAAAACCCAATCCATAGATGTATGTGGACCGGGCCGGGCTTCGAACCCATCCCACTGAGGTGGAAGGTGAGGAAAGAACCACAACGCCAACCCAACTCCCCATACATGGCACAGGATGGTGAAAACGCCGTAATATTAAAACATACATACCCATGTCGTAGTACATGTACATGTACATGTACATGTATGCACTGTATACCTGTAAACATGGTAAACATGGTGAAGGAGTCTTTGAAAGTGCAGCATTCCAAGAAAAAGCGTACTTGGAATAGAATAATCTTCAGTCAAATTGTCATACTTGTCTTAGTCGAAAAATAAAAATGTTCATCAACATTATTGTGAAATCTGTTTTGGCATCTTACATGCACCGGTACAATGTACATAGCCTGTTTTTTTTTTATTTTTTTACCTGCAAGAAACACTAAACAACCTTTCTCTTTAGTTGACTGAAAATTTCCTGTTATTTATAAAGTTGACTGCGGGTACCCAGTTTCATAATTTTGGAACCTGTGTCCGACATCAGCAGAAAACTTTGGGTGCTCGGGCACCTGGTTCTGATGCACAGCACTACCGACCGAGGAACTCAAAGTGATGTGCACAAGAATCGTTAGAATTGCCTTCATTTGGTTTATTTGGGCTTCCAGAAGACAGCACCAAACTCTGAAAATGATTGCAAAAAAAATACAAAAAGCAATACAAATCTGACCAGCTGTTTCTCATTCTACATGTACATGTATACTATTTCACAAAACTCTCCAGAATTTCCTTGAGGTACAGTAATATCAGTGACAAGCTCCTCTGTATTTCACCTGCGTAAAGATTTGAAAAAAGACTTCAAAATTGAGGTCCTATTTCATTTGAAGCTGAATGATTTCGTAGAGAATGTGATCATATGATAGAGGCGTAGATTTGGAAGTCTTGATGCACGTGTTGAAATTGAAGCAGCATTCTGAAACATCCATGCTACGTGTACATGTAGTTCAGTTTTCCCTGTAATTATTGCTCTTTGTGCAGTGTATATACGGACTAGCCACCGCCACTGAAATTGCCTACTATGCCTACATCTTTGCCGCCGTGCCCACTGAGCAATTCCAGCGCGTGTCCAGCTACACGCGCTCCGCCATCCTGACGGGCAACTTTATGGCTGGTGCCCTGAGTCAGCTACTGATTTCACTGAAGGCCACCACTTACTACGGACTGAATATTGCATCTATGACCAGTGTCGTGTGCTCTCTGGTAGTGGCAATCATGCTTCCTAACGTCCGGGAGACTCTGTACTTCCACCGCAGCCGCGACCGCGCAGGTGTGTCGCGTACGCAAACTCCTGCAGATGCAGTCCCCTCTGTGGACAGCAAGGAAGACGGCACTGTTGCACCAGAAGTGAACTCCGACAATACCACACCACCAGTTGAGCAAAGTTCCCCCTCGTCCTCGGATAGAAGAGAGGACGCTCTCCCAACTCTGGAGTGCTGCGGCCCCAGTCCTCGGAACACTGGCAGAACCTGGATTCGGCGTTCCCTGCCCGGCTGCCGGGATAATTTCACCCACATGTGGAGCGACTTCAAGAGTTGTTACGGTAACTTCCACCTGCTGAAGTGGTCCCTGTGGTGGGCCTTTGCCACCTGCGGCAACTTTCAGGTCGGCAACTACGTCCAGAACCTGTGGGAGATCATCGATGAGAAACCGGGAAATTACAACTTGAATCGGGACGTGTACAACGGCGCAGTGGAAGCAGTGTCCACCCTTACTGGTATAAATGGAAAAAGAAAACATGTACCCGTATACCCTCATTTGTTTTTGGCCAGGATCTTTCCTCCAACTGTTAAAATTCTCCTGTTTTTACAGAAGTCTGGTTCTTTGTATTCCTATTTCGAGAGCTCCCTACCGAAAGTGTCCAATTCATTTACCCATTGAGACCAATTCACATACCAATTGGATCCAATTCACCTACCAGTTCAATAACCAATTAAAAACCAACTGCTTTTGCTTGGAATCAATTGGAATCCAGTTGGGTTCAACTGGTTTGAACTGTAAATTCTGACCTTTTCTCAGTTGGACCATTTCAAACCAACTGACACCATTTGAATGCCAATTCACATTCCAATTGTAACCAACCGAAGAAGCAATCGAAACCTTTTCAATACCAATTCAAACCAATTGAGTCCCATTTGAAAAATCCATTTGATGAGGGAAACAAGCTGAAAGCGAACCACTTGGAACCAGTTGCGTCCCATTTGAAACTTCCAATCGATCGAGGAAAACAAACAGGGAGAAAGCATACCCATTGGAACCATTTGATTCCCATTTGAAATTCCAATTGATTGAGGAAAATAAAAAGCAAAGAAAAAAGGCCAGTTGAAACTAATTGCGTCCCAATTGCGTTCTCTGCGAGAGCTGCAACAGCGCCCTCTATTGACCTACTGCCTCAACATTTTTGCAGGCGGCTCGATCTTTTACTCAGGGCAATAGATCCCATCGAGATCGATGTTGAACAGTGATAGCACACTATGGATGCGAAGCTGTTAACAAAGCTATGTGGTCTAGTCCCATGACCCGACAATGTGTGTCCGCAATCGTCTGTACAATCCAACCCTGGAGGAGAAGGGGGGAATATCAGTCTGACCAGAGACAAACTATTTGTGGGGGGGGAACCATACATTCGTACTGTTGTTTTTTGTTTTCGCAGGAGCTGTTTCAGCCTTCCTGATCATGTTCGTTCGTATGGACTGGCGCCTCTTCGGCGAGCTGCTGCTAGGTGTGGTCTCCCTCGTGGAATCGGTTCTTTTGGTCATCATGGGAACGACAAGCAACATATGGCTGTGCTACGCCTTCTACATCCTCTTCCGCTCTTCGTATCAGTTGGTGATAACCATAGCAACGTAAGTTGGAAGTTCAATAACCACTGGTCACCAGCCAGAATTTCCAGTTCGTGTACATCTACATTGCCCCTGACCGGCTCCCTGCAAGAAAAATTCCTAAAATGTGTTTGCCAGTTCACATGTACTCACATGTACATGGTTCACTTTCTTAGGGGACAGAATATAAGGGAAACAAAGGATGCTGCACTGTCCTCATTGGTCGGTCAGTTGTCGTCAGTGGTAGGCTTCTGCGCTTAATCTATGGAGGAGTGTTGCAATGGTGGAGAAATATTGGGAAATCCGACACCCACTCTTCAGTAGCATAGGAAAACAAACCTGTTTGCCCTGGCAGTGCTCGGCCTAGGTTTGACTTTACAGTTGCTGTGTGGCTGTCCAACAGATGAGCTAATCAAAATGCTCCAGCAAGGGCGGATCCATGGAAGGGAAGAACAGAGGTCATTTGCCCACCCCTTTGCAGAAAAAGGAGCCTTTTTTTTTAAAACAAGGGCATTTTTGGGGTGTAGTTCATTTCCATCCTTCCAAAAATGTGCAAAAAACCCACAATTGTAGCCCCACCCCTCAGAAAGGCCACATATTAAAGGCTACATGAAAACATTTCCAGTTTTTTACCCTAGAAAAATAAATCCCCCCCCCCAAAAAGCCACCATTTGGTTCTTGGTCCACTCTTGTGCTCCAATGGAATAGAGTTGGATTTGAACCCGGGACCTCTGGAACACCATACTGATGCTCTGCCAGTGGAGCTTTGGAAAGATGCATCTGAAAGTTATGGCTCTGGCTGAAGATAAAATGTACGCGCGTCACTGCCAGCCACAGTTAAGTGATTTCACAGTGGTCTCTTTACTGAGTGATTTTTTTTTGTCAGTCTTCTGTTCATTGTCCCGTTTCATTTCAGATACCAGATAGCCAAGTATCTGGCTCTTGAGCGCTACGCCCTCGTGTTCGGCCTGAACATGTTCATCGCCTTGGTACTCGGTTCAGTCTTGACCTTCATTGTGGTCGATTCCCGGACTCTAAACACCCCACCTGATGTACAGGTATCTAGATACTGCTGTGGATTGACCTGACCCCACAATCTGGCTTGTGATTGGCCTGTGATTACTCCCCCCCTCCAGCAAATAGTACACTCATAGTACGTGTAACCCAGGAGAGATTTCCAGAGGGGCCGATGGGAGGAGATGTGGAGGGGCGGAATCCTCCACCCCCACATTTTCGCTGAAAATCACCACAAGATATTTTTTATCACAGTAAACATGTGGGACGATTCCCGCGATGCCTAGTGGTCATTTTGACACAAAGTTGATAAGAAATTACACATAGCACCCCCTCCAAAATGTGCATCTGGATTTGAAATTGAAATACACTATCAATAATTCCGGCTTTTTCTTTGTGCACAAAGATGTGTAACACTGGGATTTTCACTCTTTAATAAGTTTTGCTAATGAATATGGAAATATGTATCAGCACCAGAGCCAAAGAGGCACCAGACTAGTCTTTAAAATAGCAAAACGAAACAGGCAGATAGATAGATTTATCTGTATACACAGAGGTCCATATCTACGGCCATTTTCAAGGCATGGCATCACAACGACCCCTTTTTAATCACATTGAAATTTCCACCCTCGCTTCATCTGTAGTTCATCGTCTACGGTGGCTACTTCTTCATTCTGGCCTGCGCCTTTAACACTAAGGCTGTCTACTCGATATCGGCCTATGGCTGGCGGGCTGCTTGGCGGGACCGTCTGGAGACCCGACCTGCAGACAGAGGGCAGAGCCTGCCGGCTGTGGCGGCGGGCGACGGAGAGCAAACAGGCTACCAACCATTTTACAATGACAGTGATGCCGGCAACGAAAGCGACGTTTGACTGGGGGCAATTGAAGAGTGGCAAAAACTAGAGATAGAAATGATTTCATTTTTAAACTGTACTCAGCATTTTAACCCCTTTCCTTAGGCTGTGTTCCCAGTAACTTGACCCGTCCTATAAAATCAGGCGGAATCTTTATATTTTGATCTGAAAAGGAGTAAAACTTAAAAATTGGTGCTGAAAGAAATAGGTTGAACATTATTCCATTTAGATGTGTTTGGCTTTTGCCTAAAAGAATTTAGCACAAGTAAACCCCCAAAAACGTTTTTAATGTAAAATGAATTAAACGCAGCTGTATTTATTTTTTTTGAGCCTTACTGTGTGTAACCATTTCTAGTTATACATTTTTTTAAGTGACTGTGATTTCAATGCAATGTACATGTATCTATTTTAAGCTAGGTTTATTAAATGCTTAAAAGATATATTTAAACTTGAATTTGTACCCAGATGAGCATTGAAAAAGTAGCATTTCTTCCGTAAACAGGGACGAAACCGTTGAAAAAATGCACCATTGAATTTTGTTGGAATCTTCCTCGTCATTCTTGCCTGATTTTCATATAGACACACAGGGCAGAGTTGGTCCTTCGCAGTGAATTCATAATTATGTGCCAAACAAAAGGCTGCACTTGTAAGGAATTCAAAGTCTGTATGAAGCATTCTGGGCATTGAGCCTGGTTTTTGATCTGATGTGCTAAGTGTGTTACTTGAATTCCATCAACTTATTTCTATTCCTGCATTATCCATTGTCTTTGAAACAAGTACTTTTTACTGTGATGCTAAGTTGCTACATCGATAGACCTGAAATTAAATGAGGCCAACATGGCCTAACTTTACTTTTCGATGTTTGATGTTTTGTTTAGTTTGGTACGTTGATCAGCATTGTATACAAGTTACCGGTATATGGCTCTTAAGACTACTTAATCCAGCCCTCCAATCCACCACGGATCCATGATCATTGGGCAAGTTTGACTAACACCGCCTGAACAATGGATAGCTTGGACTATCTAGTTGACCATTTAGGACCAGGGGTATGATCACACCGCTGGTAATTAATAGCCGATTTCGTTTATCATTTGAAGGAACCATTCCCATGAAAGTAACTGTATGTCAGTATGTATGTCGAGATGTCAATGACCATGTATGCTGTGGGAATCGCAGCCAGTGGTGAAATGTGAGTTACGATGAGATTTTTAAAATTTGACAGACTAGGCTAGTTCAAGTGCAACTGAATTTCACATATGCTTTATTAAAAAGCAGTTTTTGACTACTGGTCGAACTATAGATTGTGCCTGATCTTCCCATTGCTGTCAAAACCCACACCCAGGGGCATAGTGACTGGGAGGGGCACCTCCCCAATAATTAATTCCAGTTGGCAAAATTCCAGCTTCGGTCGGCAAATAAATCCAAAGTTAGTATGTAAACGATATATGTTGACCGTTGGCATTTCCCCGGAAGCATGACATGTAGTGTACCACGTGTACGGTTGGCTAACAAGTTACAAGTCATTAAATTTACTCTGGCAACCCCCCCCCCGCAAGAAAATGCCTTCGCTATGCCACTGCCCACACCCACAACTCCTTCACACTCAAAGCAATTTTTACCTGCGCTTCCCGGACTCCCCCCCCCCTGTAAGCTTGTCAAACGCCAGATTTTCACAAGGAACAGGGTTATCATCAGCGGCGATGATGGAAGGCCATGTCTTTGCTGAAGAATATGGCTTAATTAATGAGGCTTTCATTTGAATAAATGGAACTATTTATATAATTATTTATATTTCAGCAGGACAGAGTCATCAGAGACCTTGTTTTATGACAAGCTTTTGTATGGCGCCTATTGGTTCTCAGCGGGTATATGGAAGATCTGTTCGCGTTCTCCCCCCCCCCTTCAACTTGAAGTTTAATGGGGCGGGGCGCTCATAAGGCCGAACACAGTTAAAAGATCAAGAGAGGGCGCTGTCGATAGGGAAATCCGCACAATTTTGTGTTCAACATGGCGACTTCCATTGAGCCCTCGTTTTGTGTTTGGAAAGCACTTATTTTAAAGCGATTGCAAACGCGAAATGAGCTTGAAACCAGGAGTTTTAAAGCAGTACTGGAGTCACGTAAGTTGTTCGCAGTTTTGATCTATATGTTATGGCTATTTCTATGCACATAATCGTGAGCAGCCGTCAGGCCGTTGCACAGTGGCAGCTAGCAGCTGTCATTGATATCAAGTGACAGTGTCATTGAATTTCGTCACGATGATGTAACTGTTGCTGGTGAAGTTGTACAAAGAATGCAGTGCGTTGTGATATAACAGTATAAATATACAGGGATGTACTACCTAGCCTATAGGCCTATCGCTGATTATGCAGCATTGAAAATTAAATAATAATATTAATAATTACTACTGACTGCCCTGACTGACTACTCGGACTCAGTATGCTGTGCTGCTTGCACACGAAAGATGCACTCATCGCATGCATCATCCATTGAAGGAAAGAGTTCACACACCTTTTGGACCTCTCTCTGTGCAATGTTACTGAATCTGGGAAGAGTTCCACATACATGTACGGAGGCCAGTATAATTCTTGCCTACAGTGACTTATGTAATAGCCATCAGAAAGCAAAAGCATGTCCAGAGAAGTTCAATTTAGGAGGGAAAATACTGCGTCGTTCACTGAGAAAACACTTTGAACATTTCAGACCAGTCTAATAGTGGTTTGTGCACAGGGTGTCAAGTGGTGTCTGTATATGGAAATCTTTCCTTGAATCCAGCCTCTAACTTAATTTGCTTGGTTGGATCTCAAATGAAGATCATTCTGGCAATCGGCATGACATCACTTTGGACTTTCAACACACCGCAAAGGGGCAAATGTGGGGATTGTATACTTCGGAACCCCCCAGTTTTTTGACATTTTAATTTTGCAAAACTGTGAGGCCCCCAAAAAACAAAGGCAACACTCTCTTGTGTTGACCCTAGTTTTTTTAAATCTCAAATTGTAAATTATGAGAAAATGAGACTTTCTTACAAACTAGCCATGCAAATTTGAATCCACTATGGTCATGTGTTAAAACACTTACCATGCTCACAGTTTTTCTTCATAACTTCCCTCAAAACTCAAAACCCTGCCCCTTTTTGATAACATCAACCCTACAGTTATTGAGCATGATGTCACAGTCATCTACCAAGGTGAATTCAAAAGTTAAAATGTACATGTAGCTCTCCCCTCTATTATAAGAATGGGGTCCCCAAATTTGCATATTTACCCTTTGTGTTATTTAACAATGTACAGAAGTTCCGGTATGTCAGACCGCCAGTGGGGTTTGGGAGATTAAAAGTAAAATTCTTGGAGTAATTGCAGAATACCCCACGACTCTAAAAAAAAATGACCCCTGGAATGACTGGTTACGTGAGTACAAGGTGGAAATCCCTTGAGAAGAGTGTGACACTTTGACCTGTTCCTGACCATGAGGTTGATCATGCTGGGTGGTGGGGTATTCTGCAATGTGAGCCAAATTGTTGCTCGGACATGTCAGTGACAAAAATTTGTAAAAAAAATGGGGGAAAATAAATAATAAAACAATCATTTCTGCTTTTCCTAAATAAAATGAGACATTAAAAATTAATAGTTTTATATATCATTTTGCTGACTTGGAATAAAGATAAAGATAAAATTTTCGCTTTGCAGGAATCTGAAATTATATTCTCCACTTTGGACAGAAACACTTCCCTGCCTACTGCCAATAACATTGAACATAAGAACATGTTGAGGTATTGCACAGCACAAGGAGTACCGGTACATGTACATTCTATACATGTACATGTATGTACATCCATGCGGATGTAGATGCACCAGGCTTACTTGTGTGCATCAACCGAAAGAAAGCAACTTGCTGCACTTTTGCAGAGTAGTTGAACTGAAACTGAAAGTCCATCTGCTGTGAGAAGAAATTGTTACACAACCTCTTGCACTGTGTGCTCTGCTACTGTACGTTTGAATGACTTTACTAATGTTTACCCTGGCTCTAAATCACCTTCTGGATCATGTAAACAAACCTCAGATTTATTTTAAGAGGCCTGATGAAGGCTTCATTGTCTAAATTTCCCATTGTTTAAATGAATTATTGTTGCACAATACATGTTTTTTCCACAACCCGGTATGTAATCCGACGAGGATTTTTGGTGGAAAGGCATACTTGCTGAATTTGTAGTCATGGGACTGAGCTCCCCATTCAGTGATTCAGGCAAGTTGGCATTCTTGAGAAAGCCGTGAAAGAAGGCCATATCCAACACTCGGTCTGAAGATGCATTTCTTGAAATTGCCATAAGTACCAGTACTTGCATGTAATTTGTTTATAATTTGGTGAAGTGCATCAAAGCGCTGACATGTATGCACAGGTGCGCATGGTTGCTATAATTTGTCGGTTCAGTGCACAGCATCTTGAAGCTGCAACGGGTAGCCTCATGAGCGCATGTCCCAGAACCCTGAGTGCAAATCAGAGCATGACTCTGCAAATTTTGAAATCAAGATGCTAGAATATTGGTATCCTCAAAATATACAGCGTTCACTGAGTCCAAACTTACTACATTACCCCTAACATTCCTCAATCCTTCACCTGTTGGAGGACTGAGGACTATTAGGGTTAAAAACTGTAATGTACCATTCTTCAGAGTTTGGGCACTTTTGGTACCTGAAAATGAACGTAACGCACAAACAACAAATGGAGGACTGTACATACAGGTACCTTCAATGATGACAACCTGGGACTCGTTTCGTGGTGGATCACAAACAACGGGGATGGAATGAGTTTCAAAGTGGGGGAGGGTGCCTTTGTGAGAACATCAGGTATCAGCCATAAAAGGATCTGCCAAAGTGAGTGTGTGGGAGGCAACCCCCCCATCAACATACCGGTGGGGGAGGGGGCACTGGCCTCCCTCCTCCACTTCTGTTACCATCGGTCACAAAGATGTGATCTTGGGTCAGAAAGAATGCTCATCAATCCCCTCTGTGTTTTTCTCCGGCAGATAACAAGCTGTTCATAAACCTCGACTCGCTGCGGGCACAGAACCTGCAGCTGCAGATTCAGGTGGAGAAACTCAGGCTGGAAAACGGCGAGCTCCAAATCAAAGTGCAGGCAGGGTGAGTACTTGATTGCCTGTTCAGACGTTCAGAAGGCAGTGAGGGAAACAGTGATGCTTGCAGTTGGCCCAAACCACTCTGTTTACTTGAAGAAAAGCAGCAAGGCAGAATAAAAAACACAAAAAGCATTTACCACACCGTGCATATATTCACTGTGAATGTTCAATTCGAAGGTTTTGCGTCAGTTGGAATAGTTGAATATTAAAATATTTGACCTTCCATTAGATTGAATGGATACATGTATTCTGTCGTACCAAATTTCTACAAAAGCAAAGGAAAAAAAAACACATATGGTGTTCCGTTTTACAAAGCGCACGAAAACATGGAAAGAAAATAACATGAAGAAAGGGAAGATAATATTTGGTCTTATTGTTTGGCATACCGGCCGGTACATGTACACGTAGTAGGCATTCATCTGCATTGAAGGTGACTTCTGACACTTAGAAATGTGATTGTAGTGTAATTTGGAATCCCAATAATTGAATTTTTCCACTTTTCATACATGCATTTCACATCTGAATATTCAGTTAATAAAAAAAATCAAATAATTAAATTAAATCAATCGGATATCCGTATACATGAAGGCCTACATTGTACTTGGATATTGGAACAGCCCTGTTGATATTTTAGGAGCAATACAACATTGCTTGCAATTGGTAAATACACATAAAACGATAAAATAGGAAAACAATACGGAAAACAAAACAAAATCCTACGTGTGTATAAACAAAGGAGGTCCACTCAGTGCTGTACACATTGCAGACATTGTCAGTGGCTGCAGATATTGGAGAGGAAACAAATGCATGACATGTGTTTAATTGGATCAGGAACTATTGCTCATTAAATGTTATGACAGGAAAGATTGGCCAGGAAGCAGTTTATTGGAAAAGCAAACAAGAAACGAAACTGTTGGATGATACATGCAGCTTGAAGCACCTCACAGTGCACTCACACACATGTGTTTGTGTGCCCCTTTTTTGGAGCTCACTGCTCGCGTGTTGTGATTAGGCCGAGAGGTTTACGTTTTTGTAGAAATTTGCTCTTAAAACTACAGTGTTATTGGCTTGAGTCGCTTTTGGGACTTGACTCGGCAAACTTGACTTTGTTGACATAACCGACTTTTAAGAAGTAAGCACAAGAAGAAAAGTGCATCTGTCGTTAGATTAGGGGCAAGGCAAACCATTGGAAAACAGGTCTGAACTGTTCAGAAAACACCATGAATAAAGATGTGGAAAAATGGAGTGGACTTCTAACCGAGGTCCCTCAAGTGTATTTGAAGAAATGACAGATTTCACAGAATTGGGCTGCCCGCGTTATTTTTAAAGTTGGTCGTCAGTATAACGTTTTCCTACCTCCATGAATGCAAACAGCAGCACCATTGTTAAAAGTCTTACTGGACCCACTGAAAGAAAGGATTGTTTTTAAAGATTTTCTTGCTTGTCTTTAAATCATTTGTTACGGGACACCATTGCACATAACAGATTTCCTTGAGCCGGTTTCTCCAATGCATCATAACCATCCTTTATAGCCCTGTAGAGCTACATGTAAGCCATCCCGTGCTATGTCTGAGAAGAGTTGCAACGTCATGTGACGCACACAATGCGAACTGTATGGGTTTGAATGGCTTGCACCTGTGCCGACCAGCTGGCCACATCTTGGAATACAATGTAATGTACATGTAGACATCTCACACAGTTGACATGGTTGAGTTGTCTCTATGTCAAAGTTGAGTTGTCGTAACGGATGACTTGGGAAACAGTCAAGCTGTCCCACCGGTCGGGTTGTCTCAACTGTCAGGTTGTCCAAAGTCGAATTGGCAAATAGTCAAGTTAATTGCCCGACATCCCATGTAAGTGTTTGTACAGGGCTTTTGTGGAGCTACATTATGGTCTGAAACAACATGTATGGCTAAAACAACATGTATGCTGCATGGGAGTTCTGGCTGGCAGCTGCAGCCAATTTCCATTGGTGTGTGCATTATTGCTAGCCACAGCCAGTTGATTTGGACATGTGAACATACTCATGGCTTGAGAACCAACATCACTTACATACATATATGTACATGTACATGATATGCATGTACATTCTGTATTTTATAAGTGTAAAGCTGCTTACAGCCATGAACTGTTCTTCATACATGTAGTGGTCTTGGAGAGAAAACATTGAAGAAGTACAGGGTATTCAGTTTAGAGGTTGAAGAAAAACCTCAGGCAAATATTCCGGGGAGAACCCTCAAAATCAGGTACATGTACATGTTTGTACATCCGGATTGCAAATGTACCGGTAATCCACACATTAGCTTTGTCAGGATTCGATCCCAGGCCACAGAGGAGGACGGCAATCACCACAGTGCCAACCTGACTGGTAGGGCCCGCTTCTATCTCGTTTGCTCTGCCTGAGATGATTAATTTGTCTTTGATTGTGTTTTTGTTTTTTGTTTTTTTTGGTTCTGTCAGAGGCACCGGAGGAAGCAAAGGAGAGAAAACGCAGGCGCTGGAACAGAAGCTCTTCAAACTTCAAGAGGAGCTGACAGACATGCATCGGAAGAAAGGAGAGGTCTGTACACGGTGACTGATCTGACTCTTTAAGGGTCATGCCAGCCCCCCTCAGAAAAGGGGTGGGAGGCAAATGGTTTTTGTGTTTTTTGATACACAATGAGAGAAGGGGATTTTTGGAGAGAGTTTCATTTCTCTTCCTTTCTAAAACCTTACCCTCAGAAAGGCTGAATAGTTACATAAAGAAATTCTCAAATTTGTTAGCCCCCATGAAAACTTCCAACCCCCCCCCCAAAAAAAACTTGCCCCAGCTGACTACTGTAGACTTTATATGGACATATACAGTACTTCTGGCGTGAAAACTCCACTCATTCATGCAAGTCTTTGGGCCAAAGCAGTAGTTAACCTAAAGAAAGTATTTTTAACAGAGACGGACTAATGTGTGTAAATTTGCTTTTTTGAAACTTGTGTTTTTAATCTGCACAGAATGCCCAACAACTCATTGATCTGAGTGCCCAGCTTCAGGAGAAAGACAAGGAGTTGCAGCTCAAAGAGTCAAGGTACCTGACCACCAATTTTGCATTACAGGGTGCACCCTTGTAAATAAATTCCCATAGGCACCAATGATAAATCCTTTAATTTCAAAATTATTTTTAAAATACTTACAACTCTCACAGGTGTCCAAGCAGGACAGCAAAATGATGTTCGACATGTCCTCTTTCGTTTCCTTTCAATTTTTAGTGGGTTGACGGATGAATTTTTGAGAAATTCTCACCCAAACCAAACCACCCCTAAAATGAAGGAAATTTCACTGCCCGGGAAAAATAGCCATTTTGAAAATGCATCCCTGTGTAAAACGGCTAAACAGTGCTACTTTCGGACCCGATCGCACCCCAGTTGCTCAGAATTGGAAGCCCTAAGTCTGGGCCAGAGGTTCAGTGCCATATTTCTTCTGTTTCCCAGTCCCATGGCTCTCAGGACCCTCTAATATAAAATATTTTGAGTGTATAACTTTTATTAATGAGCTCGGTGGACATATTTCTGGCCTATTTACCAGGGTGCACCCTACACATAGAGGAGGTGAACCTTTAGTGCCATTTTTCAAATCGTGGCTTGTCTCCCTTGCAGCTCCATCTCATTAGAATCATTTTGAAGTGTAAAAACCCGAATGTGGTGTGTTTCAAAGCTGTGTGGAGGCGGGAATCACCCCATGTTATTTTGTCACAGATATCCTTGCTGTGCATTTTCTGTTTATACCATGCCTAATAGGTTCTTTTTGCTGTCATGTCTTACAATCGCTGTGATGCTAATTCGATCAAAATCTGACCTACTCTTCTGGGAAAATGGCCCTGTTTGTGAGACAGGTCCATCATAAATGTTAACCTCCTCCGTTGACATGTTCAGTGCATGTTGGTTTGCACGAGGGCCCAGAACCGTGCATGCACTCAGAATGCATGCATGCAGAATGTGCCCAAGCCTCATTTGTAACCATCTGACCACATTTTCTGTAATTTGTGGTCTCTCAGGCTGCAAGAAGCAGACATCAAGATAAGTGCTTACGAAGACGAAATGAAAAACCTGGAGAAGGCACTGATGGAACTACAGAAAACAAACGAAGTAAGATGTAAACCAAAGTCATCCCATCATGGACATTTGCTAGATTTGATGTAAACCAAAGTCATCCCATCATGGACATTTGCTAGATTTGATGTAAACCAAAGTCATCCCATCATGGACATTTGCTAGATTTGATGTAAACCAAAGTCATCCCATCATGGACATTTGCTAGATTTGATGTAAACAGAATTCATCCCATCACGGACGTTTGTTAGATTTAATTCAAATTGGTCGCCCAGTCTTGCTTGGCTGGGGGCTCACGTGGTTGAGATATAGTTACTGTAGGTTGTGAGTTTGAGTGTGTACGTTTAAGGTTGGAACCCTGACAGTCAGCTTGGTGACTGTTGCATTGTTGCACTGTGTGCAGACAGATCACACTGTGCCGAGCACAACAGATAATAGACCTTTTACCTGTGATGTCACAATCGTGCCGGACTGTGATGCGTGGTGATGGTAATGAGTGCATTGTGTTATGATGGTATTCAAGATAATCTAGTTAAGCATGCAGCGTTCACACGCGCGCTTGCACGTGGTTGAAGCTGCCCGCAGGAATACATGCAATCAGCATATTCATGGCAGTCCACACATTGTAGTGTTGTTTACATTTAGCCCAATCCAGTCATGTGGGTGAAAGAGGTCTATAGGCAGGCCTCCAAAGCTCATGAATAGCAGAAGGTATGAGAAAGACATGAAACCAGTATCCTGTGCTGGATTGGCAGTACAACAGTGATACATGGTCCAAGTCACAGCCGTTATGCCACTTTTATAAAGAATGTGCGGTTACTCTCAAGGCAAATAGGCCCAACTGTGGTAGGGCTCCCTGAGAATACAATGGGCATTCGGCTAATTGAAAATGCAACACCGAGAGAATGCAGCTCAGGATGTGTGGTTGCAACCAGACACCGGCCTCCTACATTAGTGGCTGGTCTCGAGGAAGTTATGCGGCCACATGGTGGCTGGTCTCCGGGAAACAGTGCGGTCACACGGTACTCTGACATCATACAGTACATGGCAATTGAAAGCTAACACGGCGAATGAAAATGGGAAATGTTGCGAAAAGAATTCAGGTGCACATTCACTTTTGCGTTTTGAAAGGCGAGGGAGACTGTTTTCCCACTTGTATGAAAAGGCGTGAAAATGTTTTCCTCCGCTGGAAATTGTTTTTTACCCTTTGCGAAATGAAAATGAATTCCCTGGGAAGAGAAAGGGTGTGAAAAAAATCTCCCATTCCCACGTTAGTCTTCAATGCCAGTGGTACTGTATAATCAAATGCGATTGGTTTGTCTTTTCTTCCCCTGTCCTCAGACTCTGAAGGACGAGCAGGATGCCCTGCAGCTCCTGTACACCAAGACCGAGGACACCATCCGGCGCGTGCAGGAGGAGAACGCTGAGCTGGTCACCCGCTGGATGCAGGAGAAGGCCGCCGACGCCCTGCGCATGAACCAGGAGAACGAGAGTTGGCTACGGCGCAAGCAGGAGGAGGTGCAACGCAAGCTGGTGGAGGCGGCCAAAGACATCCACGTGGAAGCTGACACCGGGTAAAGAAAAATTCCGCAGTGCGGCTGCATTCCCCAAAATCACTCAGCTTGTAATCACACATGAGTGCATGGAAGAGGCAGCAGAACTTCCCCTGTCAAGTGCAGAGCCTTCTCTGAGGCATTTACAAAGTACTTAACCACAGCACTCGCTCTTGTCAGGGATCACCAAAAAATGCCAAAATCTGTTGTATCATTGGACCTATTGGTCTGAGGTTCTTGTGCCTTTCATGCTCAAGTGATGTTCCTTACCTCCAGGAACTCAAGATACCAAGACATGGCTTCGCCCACCTCCTCAGCAATCTGTATCTGTGCCGTGGTGCCAGACAAAGCTATATCCCATCTGGTGAGTGTATGCTGCTCAGTGACTATGACATATACTCCTGTGTCAACTTTTTACTCAGTTGACTTGAGTGTATGCTGCTCAGTGACTATGACATATACTCCTGTATCAAATTTTTACTCAGTTGACTTGAGTATATGCCGCTCAGTGACTATGACATATACTCCTGTGTCAAATTTTTACTCAGTTGACTTGAGTGTATACCGCTCAGTGACTATGACATATACTTCTGTGTCAAATTTTTACTCAGTTGACTTGGGTGTATGCCACTCAGTGACTATGACATATACTCCTGTGTCAAATTTTTACTCAGTTAATAAACCCAACAGTTGAAAATCCTCCAATTTCTAGTGTGATATTTTCCTACAGGGATCAGCATTTTGATGGAAATGGGATTGGGCCTCCTCTATAGACAGAACTTCCTGGAGCATGTTAAAAAACATTAATATTGGTTGATTTATGACTGAAATTACTGTTATTAGCCAAACCAATGTGGTTCTTACAATATCTTAGCTTTGCAAATGAGCTGCAACAGATGTTTATAAATTTTGTGCAGCCAAAGTTTGCTGGGACCCAAACCCTGATTCTTCTATCTTCTTCAAAATACTTTTGGTTTGATGTATTGGTTTGGCCACAGTGGCTTTTGGCTTTACTCCTTAGTTATAGCCAGTTAATGTCGGATTTTCTTACCCGAAAAAGCTGCTGGGGGCAGGTTTTTGACCTGTAAATTCTTCAACCTTGCAATTGCACTTTGACCCAACTCAGCACGACGCGTTAATGCGTTAACTGTGGAAATGAAAAAGAATTCTTAAAGGAGTGTACACATCCTTCGTGGTGCAAAGAAGGAAAATCGTGTGTGTTGAAACATCATCCGGATTCAGGTGGTTAAAAGGAGTAGGCTTTGATGATGGGACAAGGGCTAACTGGCACATTTCTCCCTTGCTTTGATGTCACACAGGACGCCCATGATGGTGAAGTCAACGCTGTGAGGTTCTGCCCCTCGGGTCGGATGTTCGCCTCGGCGGGGGCTGACCGCAAGGTCAAACTCTGGGAGTTGACCAGCTGTAAGGCTCATTTTGTCAGATCCAATCTCATTTTTGGGTTGGGGATTTATCTTGTCAATACAGTAACAGCCTTTCATCAGTCAAAGAGCAGGTTTGTGACTGAAAGTTCCCATATGTCTTTGTTCTCTCCGCTGGTGCCCTCTTGTTATTGTGAGGCTTTCTTTGCAATGCATTACTGAGGGGGGCTCCTGCCGCTAGCCTGAGACCCTACCTCCCATCCTTTTTGGTAATGTCTTCACATCAGTCTGAGGCCTCAATTACTGTTGAACCCTTCTTCTTAATGTCCTCATATTGGTGTGAGGCATTATCCAATCCCCTTGTTCTGTCATTCTTTCCAGTAACGGCCTCGTGTCAGTCCAAGGGTGTCCTCATGGGGAGCAATGCGGCTGTCATGTGCATCGATTTTGACCAACAGGAGCAGTTTGTCCTCGGAGCATCCAATGACTATGCGACAAGAGTGTGGGGGGCACAGGATCACAGGTTACGAGTACGTATTCTGTTATTCATTTATTCATTTTTTTTTCCATCCGGGTATTCAAGAGAAAACCATTTTTATTGTGTTCTCTGAATATAACCTGTTGAATGGCGTGGTGCCAGACGTTTTTGGGTACAAAGCTTTACTTTCAATTTTCAAAATGTGGCTTAAAACATGCAGATATATATATCAATCACATATTCTTAATTGTAAATGTAAACTGGCATTAATTTGTAATTAACTTTATTTTGTTGCCTGTATTTTTACTCTCAGGTTCTGAAAATGAAAAGTTATGTCACTTTCGATTCAAGATGGTTGACTCAGAATACAGTTTGTTCTGATGGGTTTTTGGATGTGCAATTCAGTATCAGGGAGTGCTTTTTGGGGAAAACTAATTAAACCTTTATGAAATTTGGTGTTCTTGTCCTGAGCAGGTGGTCTCAAGAATGAGTGCATGTATAAACTGAGCGTGCCCTATAAGTACAGACAATAAATATGCATGAGGTTTTGATTCACGCTGAACAGTACTGAAATCAGCCTTCCCTTTTCCTCCAGAAGATATTGTTTGTAGAGGCTAACAAACTGCACAGTTCCCACACTTCAACGTAGATAATTATATTGCTTTCGGTTGCAGCACACACTCACAGGTCATAGCGGCAAAGTGCTAGCTGCCAGGTTCCTGGGCGATTCTAACAAGGTGGTGTCTGGAAGCCACGACAGAACTCTCAAAATCTGGGATCTCAGGAGTCGTGCCTGTGAGTAATACATCAACAGAGAATGTACTTTAATTTTGTTTGGTCCGGAATGCCATTTACTTGTAGCAACTTGTTTGTGTGTGCTGACAGGATGCAGAGCAATAAACATGACCCCACCCTACAGGAAGAGGTGGGAAAGACTTTACCTTAATACCCCCATGAAATGGGGTTATTAAGGAACAGCACAACTCTTGGAAAATTACCAACCCTCGTTGATATGTTTCAACATGTAGCAAAACCTGTTATTTCAGATTTGTTTCGGGAAGATTCATTAAATCCTGATTCAAGTCTTGAACGTAAATGTGCCCAATTTTTTGTAATTTTGAACACAAATGAAGGGTTATTTTCAAAAATCTTCTGATTGGTCTTGGTAGGGATGTAAAAGCAAAATCCTTTCAGGGTTGTTAGTCACCAAGAGCCAATTTTACATTCAAAGCCTTGAGGAGAATCTGGCACAATGAAATTCGGTCGAAACCGTCAACGTTTTCACCCAGAAAGAGATCATTTTAATTCGGTTACCAAACCAGGCGATAGGTCAAAACCCAGAGCCTATTGTACTTGATCAGATGCAAACTAAATCAGTTTAAAAACTGACAAATTATTTTTCTTCTTTTAAGATTCTCACATTTACATTGTCCGTGATTATTAGTATATTTGTTTCCTTGCGTAGGTACGAAAACTATTTTTGCAGGATCAAGTTGCAATGACCTCGTCACCAGCGATGGCAGGGGGACGAATATCATCAGTGGCCACTTTGACAGAAAGATACGGTTCTGGGACACAAGGTCAGTCAAGCTGGTCACTTAAAGTGAAATTGTTCTCAGCTATAGTTCTTGACACTTGTCAAATGTCTATAGGTCATTACATGTAACTACACAGTTTAAAATCTTGACCAACTCTTTGGACTTACAATTTGACCTCTGACCTCACCATGACCCCTAGGTCAGCCGACGCAAGGGCCAACGAGTTTGAGCTCTCTGGCAAGATCACGTCACTGGAGCTGAGCCCCGACAGGCACTACCTGCTCTCCTGCTCCAAGGACGACGCGCTCAAGCTGATCGACGTTCGGATGAACAAAGTAGTGGGCACATTCTGGTGAGTGCTCCAGGTTCTTGTACTCTATATTTTGTGAATCTCACATGTAATACAGTAGTTTCATAGGGGATCTCAGACATTGTGGGGACACACAAGAGTCCCTGTACGCCAATCAAAACATTTTCTGACAAAAGAGACTGTCCTCCCTCCGTGATGTAGGCCAGCACTTGAGCGGAAAGGGTTTTTTAAAATCCCCACTTCCTATCTTTCTTCATTTTGCAGTCTCAGTGCAATATAGTTAGTCCCCCCCCCAATGAGTCGAGGCACCTAAAATTAGCTTCATACCGCTCCCTTTTCTGCTACGGAAGCAATCCATTTGACTAATATTATGCCAAGGTTTAAAGACTTTCCAGTCAATAGTTCATTCAAATCATGAGATACACATTTTTATTTTTCCCAGTGCGGACGGTTTCAAAGTATTCTTAGAGTATACCAGGGCAGCGCTCAGCCCGGATGGGGTCTACGCGGCGTGCGGCTCACAGGATGGCGCCATCTACGTGTGGAACATGCAGACGATGAAACTAGAGAAGACAATCAAGGAACACAGGTGAGTGGCCGCCCTGTGCACCGGTACCCTGACACCGGTGACCAACGGAGGAGCTGGGTGATGGAAAGTTTAAAACAAGATGAAAACTGCAAGAAGCCCTGTAGAACTAAAAGTTTTCNTTTTTTTTTTGACAGTGCTCCTGTTATAGCCGTAACCTGGCACCCAAACGGTACTAAGATGCTGAGCTGCGACCGTAACAAGAAGGTCATCATGTGGGCCGACTTCTGAAAGGAATGCCGCCTGGCGCCCATTCTCAGCAAGATATCTGGGGAAAGCCAACACATTTGGAAGGCCAGCACTCCTTATTTGAAATTCCTGATCTGGTGTACCTCTGTCAAGCCTGTCTGGGGTACGCGCGCATCTGCGCCAGGAATGAAAGACCGGCAATTGTTTTCACGGTTTGTCGGGCACGCCAGCGCCCTGTGATTTGATGGGAAGTACAGAGATAAAACTGAGTCCCAAAAAAAGTTTAGAGTTTAGAGCTCAGACCAGATTGTGAATTATATCTCACGAAACCTTCAACTCCTACACTTTTAATAAGATTTTAAGATACTTTTCTGTTGACGCTGGTAAACATTGGGAAAACCTGTCCCACGTAACATTTGAAATGTCAAATTCTTGATCGTAAAGCACTGAAAATGCTCTTTGTAGTGCATGCGGAAAGGGTGTCTTAATACCTCCCTGGCTGCATGTACATGTGTAGGAGGGTGTTTATTGTGGGTCAGAGGCAGCGGCTGGACTTGGCAGAGAAGGAATTCAGTGTCAAATGGAACCATTTTGCTGACCATAGTTGACAGGGGTCATAGTATGAAGGGGTGTGAAGGTATCCTACTTTAAGCAGTGGCATGTCCTTGCTTGGGAGAGGGGGCAAGTGAATTTTTATTTCTAAAAGCGGCTGTCCAGAAGTTTTTGTCGTTGAAAAAATGCTGGCACCTTTAGTTCCTTAATGAAAAAAAAAAGAATATCCGGCATGATTCCAAGGGGGCAACTTGACCCCTTCCCCACTGGCACCCCCCTCCCCACTGCATACAATACTGACTAAAAGAGTGTGTAACCATGGTAACAGCTGGAGATATTTTGGACGTATTTTAACCTTATGTTTCTAAAGAAATACATGAAATTTGGCAACTTCTTTTTTTGAGGAACTTTAACCTAAACCCTTCCAAGTCTTTCAAAATCTGTTTGGAAATCTTCATTAGGATTTTGCAGGATTGAGGAAGGCGGAGTCCACCTGTTGTTGCCTCATCTGCAAAGAATGCGTGGTTTGTGTTCTGCACAGTGGATGATTTTGGAGGATTTAAGGAAGGTTCGTTACCTCCCCTCCCCCGATCCACCTTTGCAAACTGCTTGTCTCCGATTCAGCCGGTCTGGCTGTCAAAATGCAAAATGCAATGAGAATAGAATATTATTACGTATATCTATGCCGTTTTAGAGCTTAAATAGTATACTGTTTTGGGCTATGTGACAAAGAATCATGAATGTTGTGCAGACATGGCGTCCGTCCTGTTTGAGACTGGTATTTGATCGTGCCTCTAGCCGATGAATGGTAACAAATTACTCCAGGTGAGAAACATTATATTTGACTGAATTGTGTACAAAATTGCAGACTGACTAACTTAAGTGTTTGTTCTCGTAATTTATTTGATCGACGGGCCTGTTTTTGTAGAAATAATTCGTACAAGGGCATGTATATATTTAGGATTTTTTAGGATATGATACCAGTTTTCTTTCAGAAAAAGCGTTCTCATATACATTGTACTTTAAAGAAAAAAGAACTTTCCGAAGTCCGTTTGCGAAGAGTATTCTAAATTTCTGGCCAAATTAGTCAATGTAAAAGTGATGTGTTTAACAATTACCAAGCATTAACCGGTTCACTTTATACAATGCATTTTTTTACTGTAGAATACGGGATTACGGGCGTTTCACAATAGTGCACCTCCAGGAGTTTACAACGCGTTGACCAATCACAATGTGCTAAATCTGTCAACCCATAACGCCTTTGGAAAGGGTCGACAGATTTTGCGCACCGCGATTGATCAAGGTGTTGCTTAAGTCTTGTAGGCGCACTATTGTGAATCGCCCGTATTTCATGTATTGCAGTTTGTTTTAAAAATACATCTAACTGCATTCTTTTTTCAAAATGATATGCTTAGATCACGGGCCTTTCAGAATGTATGCTCAACTTTGTATGTCCGAACTGTCTACAAGAAGGAAAAAGGACGGATCATTTCTTGTATCGCGAACCCACCATTCAAACCCACCATCTTGTCTGCTCGTGGAGACGAGTGTTTAATCTTGAGCTAGGTCTTTGCCTGTGTATGTTGTAAATAACCAAAGGCTCTTTTGAAAGGAATGATCACAAGACAAAGAACAAAACTTCCTAACATCTGTGACCGTACTCCATGATTTCGCCACCTTTTTCACCGTAAGTGGCAAAATAAGGAACCTGGCGAGTATACAGTTACAGACATCAGGTTCCAAAAGGAAAAGGACAAAAGAATTTGTTGACAAAACCAGTCATGACGAACCCCAGAAACCAATCAATTGATTTGAACCAAAGATTTACAAATGGAGACGCTGAAAAGCAATGGCTGACCAAAACCAACAGCATAGCTTGATTCCTGGACTTTATGAGAATACGCTGACAAATGTCACCGAACTCTGTAGCAAAAAATGCACCCAGGGCAGGAAACAACCAAAAAAGTGAAGTGAGAGAGAGATCCAAAGTGTAGGTGGTGTCCGTGCTCGATCCACTGCATCTAGGTAGCCCGCTCACTTGGCGAAACTTACGGGGGGGGGCTCACTACACGGGGAACACTGAACAAACGCTATATGAAGGTTTAGAGGGAACTACTGTGCACAGATAACACAACATTTTCTATTAACCTCCCTGGCTCTGCCTTGGCATCCTGACAGACTTAACCAAAGCTGTCAAGAATCCCATTTTATCCAAGGCTATTTACCACCATCCACATTGCATGTACTTTATGCGATTGGCATTGGTGTTTTTCTTCAAAATTGTATACGTACGCAGTTTATAACGCATATTGCGATTGGCTGCTGTGCAGTTATGCCACATTGTGTCCTCCGGTTGCCAAAACGAGAGTTAGATTTGACATTGGCATTTTTCTTGTCAATATTTACTCGAATGAGTGAAGTTGTAACCAGTATTGTGACAGACGTTGAATGATGAGTACCCTTGCAGTCATGTTGGAGCTTGGATTAGCAGCATGTTGGTTACAGTTTTCGGTTGCCTTTTTCAGAACATGCGAAGGTTTTCGTCAAAAACTGTCCAATTTCTCTGGATTTATGTTATCTTATGATGTTACATTGAAGTGCCTTCAACTCACGTGCGCAGCCAAACTGCTGGAAAAATGAATAAAAGCTTTTAGATCTAGACAAACTATTGAAATCATGCGCTGTGCATTATATATTCATATTTGTGAAACGAAAACATAAGTTGTGAACTTGTCTGGTTTGACAAGCTCATTTAAAAAAAAAAAATTCTGTGTGTTCAAGCTCAGCCAAAGTGATGTTAAAATGTTGTACATG
>NW_019091571.1:503709-545367 GCF_001949145.1 Acanthaster planci | reverse complement strand
TTTTTTAGGTGTATGAGTGAATAGTACCCTTCTGAACGACGTTTACTCACTCATAAAGAAAGCGTGCCAAACCGGAACAAACACGGACAAATAATGCAACGGACGCACGCACGCCTGCTAACGTTCGAAGTGGGTCAGTCATTTTACGAGAATTTTGTTTTGCAAGAATTTTGTTTTACGAACTACACATTTTGTTTTGCAAGTCAAACATTCTGTTTTGCCACTACAATCTTGCGTAATTCTTTAACAGTAAAGCTAGTGGTTTGTTTGTAATTTTTGGAAGATTTCTGTTTGTTTTTAATTTTTTCAGTTTTTTATTTTCAATTTTTGTACATTACTATTTTTATTTACTGTGTAGATTTTTATTTTATCTCTTCTTTTCAACTGTATTAATTTTTATTTATGTTTATTTTTTTCTTGTTTTCTTCTTTATTTTTTCCATCTCATTTAGTTCTTCATTCATTTCACTGTTTAATTTAGTTATTTTAAGTTGTGTTTTTTTACTTTATGTTATTTTTTTGTTATTTTACTTTATTTTGTTATTTTATGTGGTTTTATTTCATTTTTTAATTTTGTCTTATTTAATTGTATTTTGTTTTATTTTTTGTTAGGCTATTTGTTTTTATTTTGTCTTTATTTAAATCTATGTTGTTTCATTATTTTTGTTTTCTGTTTTATTAATTTTGTTTTTATTTTTCATGTTGTCTTTTTTGCCCCGATTGCCGCCCAGACTCGCTCGCCTTGAACACGCGCAAAACACAGAGCTTACTGCATTGTACCTACGCATACACAGAGCGCTACGCTCCGCCCATCCTGTTTACGTCACAGGACATGTACACACTACTACTCTTGTCTAGTCCTCATAATTATGCACAACAACAATTACGAAAGTTCGTACACTTTCCGCTACAATATCAAATACAACGGGTGGCGCGCATCGGTTTATAAAGTTAGGCCTTCTGGGAGTTCTTGGTCGTCATGGCTGAGCACGGAGAAGGGTCGATGTCGAATGAGTTTGCTCTCGACGACGACTCCGAGACGTTCTGTCCGATACAAGATGCACCGATACTCAATCTTTCGGATCCGAGTCTCGCTACTCGGTACGAGTATGACTCAGTTCAGACAGCATTGGTCACCATCGTTTACCCTTGCATCTGTGTTTTCGGTATTCTGACCAACTCAGCATTCCTGTTCACAGTTGTTCGGGTGCCGTACATGAGGACTATAACCAACATCTATCTAGGTAATTTGGCGGTGTCGGATATCTTGTTTCTATCCACAGGTAAGACATTATGATTAACGCCAGGGCTACTTTAGGGTACGTTCTCCACCAATTTCTCTTCTTTATTGTACTTGTGTTGAATGCGTTTGTCGTTTTTATTTGAATAAGCTCCACTGAATTCGAAACTTTGCTTTTATTCCTAATATCTGAAATTATTTTGTTAACAATTAACTTCTTTCTTGAGCTGGATGGAGTCCGCAGAGATGTTTCAGTAGTTACACTTTTATAAGTTTTAAAGTAACTCATCTTTGCGGTAATTTTGGCACTAATTTGTACAAATCAAATTTGTGCAGCACGTATTTTTTTCGAGACAGGTTAGCCAAAATGTATACTTTTCCACTGCAGCACTCATTCTGTACGGGTACCAGGAAGTTGTGGGTTCTAATACTACCAGAACAAATTGATTTTTTTGGTGGAGGGTGCACAACTCCTGGACCACACTGAGAATACATTGTAAACGTATATACGTTCGTGTGGGGGTATACTCTGATATGAGATCCGTGGACAGTGTGCTGTTTCCACCTTTTCGGGTTGGACAATATGACAATATTCGGCTCACTAATTTATGCATTATATACAGGCAGTGCGCATGTGAGTGCGTGTAAAATGCCCAACGTACAACTGTTCATGCCTGTATACCTGCATGCACGATGCACAGAATTAACATGCATAAAAGGGGAATTAAGCCAGTCATTCGCATTTTGTATTCAATGATGTGACGTGCATATAAGGCTCCTTTGTGGGCAATTGAACACTCATGAAACCTGAGCGCAAAGAGGTTTAATGCATCTTTTCAGAATTTTCAGCGGGCACTGAACCTTCGAGGAAATCAGTGGAAAGCCACGCGTTTTTAGTCTTGCAAACGCGGTACAAGTATCTTTCACGGTGTTTGCTGTACATGATATTGAAACCAGCCGAATTCTAACTATTCTTTTAAATATCATGCAAATCAAATGATTTTAAGGCCTGGTGAATGGCAAAATGTTTTTAAAGACGTGTGGTTGTCTTTGAGTTAATGATTTTGGTAGTGTATAGAGTGCTTTGTGCAGTGCAAACCTTTGATGCATCTGGTGCAAAGCAATTTCTGACAAGATGCATTAAACCACTTTGCCCTCAGTCATTCGTGGCAGAAATGTGGATTTCATGATGTCATAAGAAAGAGGACATCATACTGAAACGGATTATAATTTTAGGGGCCATTCCAAAATTCCTGTCAGCTATGTGTCAGACAGAAAGGTCCGACTGATACCTGTACTATCAGTTATCAGGTGAAGTGTTCTCAAGTGGCCAGTTCATAACCGATAAATGCCTTACGCTTGACTGATACCATGATGCCAAGGCTATGTGGTTTCAGTAGCCCAACACCCTCTCCATTATTCACTCAACACAAGTAACTGTTGACGGATAACCCATGTGTGGCTGGTATCGTAGTTAAATGAAGTGAACACCGTTGGTTTTTGTCGTAATTTCACAAGATTGGCTGATTACGGTGTATAATATTCATTGCAACTTACATTCCACTGACTTGTTCAATGTTTTAGTCAAGTGCTTTGTGAAAAATCGAGAAAAACAGAGCGGCATTGTAAAGGTTAAATCGAGGGTCATGCGTCAACAGGCGTCAACATGAAATCGTCAACAAAATATTCAAGCAGTTTTATGCAAATATTTTATATCTACATTAGTAAGGCTCCTACATATCATATTCAATGTATTGTGTTATCGAAAATGATATTTGAGGATGTAAATTATTTGAGCGACAAATTCGGGCCTGCTCGTGCAGCCCAACCGGCCGCCATCTTGTTTTCGCGTGGAAGGTAGATAGGGTCCAGTCCACTAATTCAAGCCCCATTGAAAAGAGTGTAAAATCAGCACCGTTCAGGGCCAAATAGCATGCGCGCCAACATCCCTGAGATTTCTGAAACACAAATGAAATTCTTATCTGGTCACTTATCTTTCAATTTCTTTTCAATTTTTTATGGGTTAACCAATTACATTTTTAATTATTTCCACAAAACAAAATCACCCCCCAAAAAGTGATTTTTCCGAAGTCTGATTGCAGCCATTTTTCAAGTGGCAACCTTCAACATTCTCGGGCACATAGGACCATTTTTCAACCGTAGTGTTTAGCCCTTCTGCTCTCATATGAAAGCTCAAAGACCCAGGGAGTTCATCCTGGCAACGATTTACACAATCTCACCATTTTGGGGGCCAAACAATCTCCTTTTTATGCTAATGAGCTGGCCAGACATTCTCACTTGAATTAGTGGTCTGCACCCTAGACGGTAAAGAAAGATGGCGGCCTCCATACATCGCGAAAAAGTTTCGCTTTTCTGAGTTAATCTGCAAGCAAATTCGATGTTTCTCTTACACAGTGGTAGGTCTTAGAGTCTCTAGACTATGATAAAAACCACTTTTGAAATTTTTAAAAAGGTGTAGATGTAGCGTTTTGGGTTCTGGACAAGATGGACATTGTGAAGCACTTCTTTGGAATAAAGTGCATAAGCCATGTGTCTTGCCAGTTTTCAAGCTCCCTAAGATCATCTTGAAGTATGGTTGTGTCTTTAACTGATTTGATGAGTTCATACAGGAAGCAATTATTTGCAAATAGTCAAACGTTCGATGTGATTTTTCCCGGTAAGTAGTTCATGCGAACTAGAAACAGTAATGGACGAAGGACTGTCCACTGTGGTGACCCTGAAATGACCTTAACTGATGATGAAGTTGATCCATTTACCACTACCTGTTGAGTTCTACCAACCAGAAAGCTGTTGATCCATGTAGCAAGTGACCCTCTAATTCCATAATGCTTAAACTTGCGGATTAACCTACGATGAGGGACTTTGTCGAATGCTTTTTGTGAAATCTAATATAGCAATATCGACTGCTTGTTTCTCATCTAGAGCTTTAGTGATGTCATGGATTGTGAGAATAAGCCGAGTTTCTGCTGACCTTCAGCTCGAAAGCCATGTTGACAATCAGAATATGATGTTTGTCAAACTGCTTCATAATATGACTGTGCAATATGTGCTAAAGAAGCGTGGAGATGACTGGGGTCAACGAAACTGGTCGGTAGTTGGTGCGGATGACAGCTTCGGCTCTTTTGCCCTTTTTAAAGAGGGCAGTAACGTAAGCCTCCTTCCAAGCCTTTGGCACTTGACCTGTTAATGAGTCGACAGAAAGTTGGAAAAGGTCTTTCAGGATCGGTGCCAGCTGTTCAGCGAAAGTCTTCAAAAACCGGGGTATCCTATCTGGGTCTTGAGACTTTGATGGGTTGATTTTCAGAAGTTGGTCCATGACTCCTTTCGTTGAAATGACTTAAAGACCGTACTTTCACGTCAGTTTACACGTCGATGAAAGTCTGAAAACCCATTCCCAGTTGGTTCACTAATAGTAATAGAATAAATTATGTCTTGAAACACGGACGTTTAACGTGTAGAAATAGTACTTTTTGTTGACGAAAGTCCATTTCACCACTTTGCTCGGAAACGGCCACCATGTTTGGATCATACCATTATGATTTTGTATTCGCAAAGTTTTCGTGTTAAGAAAATCATTTCCTTAAATAAAATTTCACTTTATAAAAAAACGGATCTAATTTATTTCCTACTTTACACCTTACACGTCGGTTCCTGTAATTTCAGTTTACAGTACTTTTGCTGAATTTCTGTCGGTTTATTTTTAGCTGCTTTTAGATTTACCCGTTCATTAATGGAGACTCCCACAACATAAATTTGAAAACACCACACACGTCCACAAGAAAAATGGCGCCTGTTAAAGAATGTGATATGCGAAGTGAAATGAACTGTTATAGTTATATACGATTAGTCAGCCGACTATCGTAAAAAATAAAAAGACAAGAAATTTCTGTTTTCTCAAAAACAACAGCATTCTGGGCGGAACATTTTTACAGACTGATTGAGGTTGTTATGTACTTTCTATTAAACAAGTTATTTCAGGATTATATTGTAATCCGATTTCGGGATTTTAACAATGGTGTACACCACCTTTAATGACCCTGGCTCCTTTTTCTCAATGCAAGGCTGCTTTCCATCAGTATTTCTCTGTGATTTTATTCCATAATATTTTTTGCTGTGTTGCTGTGTTGCCACAAATTATTATTCTTTACAATTGATCGAGGTCAGAGTAAAGTGCAGGAAGGGTTTAAATCTAACGTGATACTGAAAAAATCCTTGCATAGTTGTTCAACAACTTCCAGGTATTATATAATTCAACTTCGGCAATGATGTATTTTAACTTCTCGAAAATATTTTGGAACACCTTATCTTCTTTCTTCCCTGATGTGTGAGGTTATGTGGTTATTAAAAACATGTACTGGTACATTTTTGTGTGTGTTGCAGATAATGTGGGATTGATCGATATCAACGTTGAATTATTCTCAATTTTAATTCAATCGACACACCAGCACGAAATTAAAAAGCAAGAGAGGGAAAATTTCAAAAATATATTATAATGGATCATGCATATTTCCCACACTTCAAAGAATGAATTATAGAGTCTACTGGAAATATGTTATACAATTGAAACTTGTGCAAGGTCACATATGCATGCAATGAAATTTAACATACACTCCTATACTGTTTACAGTCATGTGCAAGCCCGACTCATTCAAACAGGTAATGTGCACAATAGACAGATTAATTACAATTTGCGGGTATACATTTCTATTTCTGGAAGCTGCCAATACTTGATAGCCAGAAATCACTGTCATAAATGGTATTTCTGTGGAACCGAAGTGCATATAAATTTTAATAGCCATGTAAATGTGCATGAAAACATTGCTAAATGCTGTACAGTGTAGATTGTGCCTTTCGTTTCTACAAAAATCAGTTTTGCCAAACACCTTTGGGGAAAACATCAACCTGAAAAATTTTCACAACGTCTTTTAATAAAGTGAGAATTTGAAATGTTGATATTACGTTTACGAAAGGACAAAATGAATCAGGAATAAATTGTTATATACCCTGCCCATAATAATTTTCATGGCTGAAAAACATAAGTGCATGATTTGGGCATGATTATTATGTAGAAAAAAAGCTGACATGACATGGAAGTCAAGCCCAAAGCCAAATAAAACTCCTGCAATAAATTATTATTGTACATGTATATTGGATAAGGAACCAAAATTGCAAAATAAAAGTAACGTATTTAACTCCCTATAACCCCAAACTAGGCTAATGGTTACCATTACCTGATGTCATCAGTCAACACCCAACTAGCCACCTGTCCTCCAGGCCCCTAGGCCCCAAAGCAATCCCCCACACTTCATTCCATCCTATACACCAACCGATGACCACAAGGAAAAGTGATGTGGTGGTTATTGGTCCATCATTATCGGTCGGATAATTTGATGGGTTCCGTAAAAATGAGCAGTTCTTCTAAATTGACATTGTTCAAATTCAAAGAAAAACGGCACATGGCACTCAATTTTTTATTTCTTTTTCATATCCAGAGTATTCATCAGCAACCTTAATTAAGACATTAATATGATATCTGTTTTAGCATTACATGCGTAACTTGGTTGAAAATGTCCCCATAAAAACCTTTCCTTTTCTAGAAAGTTGTATTTCTTATAAAGTTAGCCACGAGCGCCCAGCCGTAAAATTTTCATGAACGGTTTCGATTGAAATTTCGTGGAAACTCTTTGTTAGTAGTTTACTAAAGACCCTTTTCTTAGTGGTTTTTCTTTATTTTCACAGGGGCGGGCTTTGGCCTTTGGAAGTTCTTGTCGACTCCAGTGACGAGTGATTTCTCCATTCTTGGAGGAGTCCACGGCTGTATCATTACACAGGTGCTGAATACGACACCCTTTGTCGCTTCAACATTACTTGTGACTGTTGTAGCGGCCGAAAGATACCTTGCCATTTGTCAACCAATTAAACATCTAAGTATCAACTCAAGAGGGCGTACTACGGCCTTAATTGCTGTGACATGGGCAATGGCCATCTGTTGCGAGGCTCTTCTGCTTCCGGCTACGTCCGACTACAAAGTTACATGTGTCATATGGCCTGACGACGATCACTTCATGAACTTTCCTCAGACGATCGCCAGCTGCTTTTTCCCAGCACTTTGGGCGCAGGTACTGGCAGCTTTTGCTCTTACTGTGCCTAACTTGTTGGCTGTCATTGTTACCTTTGTCTTGTACTTTCTTATTGTGCGAGAGCTCAGCAGCCGGATTTGCAAGGCGCCCAGCGAACAGTCCTCGAATCCAGGGAGATCTCGGCGCACCCGAGATCGCGTAGCTAAGATGCTGGTGATCGCTGGCACCGTGTTCTACATGCTCCTAACCCCTCGCACCGTGTTGACACTTTACTATTACGTCAAGCGTTTCGCTGGTGCCCCGGGCCTTCCTCAGAGAGTGGAGTTCATACTCTTCATTTCAACTAATGTTCTTCTTTACGTGAATTCTGTGACCAACCCTATCGTTTATGCGTTTTCAAACAGGCGCTATCGAAAGGCTATTATTCACGCATTTTGCCCTGGTTCAGGACCTATCGACAGTTCTAGTTAAACGTAAAGACCATGTTGCAGTGACATGAGGAATCGAGCTCGAACTCGGGTTCGATCATAGTCTTGGTCACGACGTTGTTGTGTTGTTGATACGCCACCGAGAGGGCGCTCACAAGCTGAATAGCTGGAACGCACGAACCGCAACTAGCCACGCCAGCAACAGTGTCTTGGGAAGTTGGTCATACCTCCCTCCGAAAAGGGGGGGGGCACTGCACATTTTTCTGTTCACGCAAGTGCATACACGTTGAACAGCCGAAATGAAGTTGCACAATAGTCTGCTAATCTTGCACGGCACTATTTGAAAGTTGTGTTCGATCGTGAGTGTATAGTACATATAGGACTTGCCGCTGCTGGCCGGCTTGTCGACGGTCCGACGCGAATTATGGACAGTCACATTATCATGGCGGCTAAGTTTCCAAGCCCGGACTCTACCTGACAGCACAGACCACGATGGTGTATGATTTTTAATAAGGGGTTAATTGTAAGCCTACATGTAAATGTAAATGTACATTCACATACTAACAGGAGTCAGGGGAGTAGATAGATCACGCATGGTGCATTTTTAAAGTGTGATACATATTCAGGCAGACAATTTAGCGTGGGTCATGTATTATGCTAATTATGTGCGCTATTTTGTACGATACAGATTTGACCAACTTCCCGAGACGTTGTTTTGGCGTGGCTAGTTGCGGTTCGTGCGGAAGTTGCCTTGCTGCTGCGGGTTGCATTACACGAAATACGCGCCCACAGAAAACAGTGAAAAATCGGACCGAAATAGCGCCGCCTTTTGACTCTCATGAAGGGGTTGGCCTCCGTTTATTTACTGGAAATCCAAGATTATGGCCAGAAGATCACTTTTCGTCCCAATTTCATGGTGGTTAGCCACGAAAATCTTTTTTATTCGCCTTTCAAGGAAGATACTCCCCAAACAGCAGTAGAACTAAGGGCTCATTTCTGAATGTAGCCTTCCGCCTCTATCTAAAATAGGCCCGCAGTTTGGGGCTTTTTGTGAAAGAAATACCCCGAACTGGAAACTATCAGTCCAAAATTCGGGGTTTATAGAAATATTTCTATGATGCCTCCTGATTATGGCATGTTTTATTGTAAAAATCCCAGAGGGGTAAAAATATTAATGAGCTCACGTGCAGAAATGCAACCATTTGGTGAAATGCACCCTGCAGGAATCCAACCCGCGCACCTCCATCTTTGATGACCTGACACAGACTAAACTGCTTAGGGTGCACTGAACCAATTGAAGCTCCAAAACAGTGTAAAATCAACCAAGTTTGGCAGACATGGCAGACATCTGAAGTCCCTGAGGCCTCTCAATTAAAAAACAATGTGTTGTTTTGTTTGGTCCTTCAGATTTCATTTGATTTTCAATTTTTAGTAAGTTAACCAATGGTTTTTTTAATTATCTGCCAAAAACAAACTCACCTCCCAAAAAGTCAATGTTCCCAAGTCCTCTCAGCGGCCATTATTCAAATGACATCCCTCACCTTCCTCGGGCTCTTCTGAAAAATTTTCAATCACATTTTTATCTGCTTTGCCCCCAGATGGGTGCCCCTGAATACTTGCACAATCTCACCATTTCTTGGCCCAAACAGACCCATCTTTTCGACAGAATATGTGGGAGGTACTTTTTGTGCGCCTCCGCCAGGCGGAAAATTTTCCTTGAATTGGGGCACTGCACCCCTCAAGGTACATATGTGCACTAAATTTGACTCAAGTCGGGATCTCTGTGACTTCTTCGTTTCTGCTTGGATACCCTTCGAACGAGACTGCGCGCTGTTACTTGCTTCGCGCACCCTTGTGTCCACTTATTACTATAAAGTTCAGTTCAGAAATCCCGAAGTTAAGAATCTGCTAACCGTTTGTGCACAGCGAATGGGCTTATCTACCAGAAGTGGTAGTAGCCAATCACACTGCCGGACTTGTTTTTACGTCATTCATACCTGCATTAATTATAATGAACAAGTATACAAGTCTGACTACTTTGATAGGTGGAAATTCCGTCAAGATTATGCCGTCATGCATTATGAATAACTAGCCTACTTATCACCGACGAGGAGATTCGATTGGCTTTTCCGTCAAGTCGCTTACCGATGACAGGTGACGTACTACACACGTTGTACAAGAAAGGCTAAATGAGGGCGCCTTATAAGGGCTATGCGAGTTGCCAGGCCGAGCCACGGGCGCATTAAAAAAAACCTGGACTTGCAACACCTTTGTATGAAAAAGAAGCCAACCAGCGGCCATTTTACCGAGCCGAATACAAATGCGTGGGTTGGCTCGCTTCTATTGACGCCAGGGAGAACAAAGTCGGGCATTGCCGGGCAAGCTTTGTATTTGGCTCGGTAAAATGGCCGCTAGTGGAGCCAATGATCTCTATAAGGGCGCCCTTATTACATTCTGTGGTTCTCATTTCTTTTACCACTTGAAATAAGGTCGGTCGGTCGAAAAAAATTCCATGTTGCTGGTGTATAAATGACTGAATAAACCAGGCCAAGTGCACAATGTACATATATTCTTGTTACTTGTTTTATTGAGTATTCTCTGCCACATCTTGGACCCAGGTTGGGACTACCATAATCATACCCTGTGATTTTACTTTGACCTTGCAACTTACGAAGGTCACAACAGTGGAAGCCGCCATGTTGAATGGCATGATCAGCGCGCGTAGCAACACGAGTAGACTTGTCTTTTATCCTCATTTTTGCGTGTACAGGGGCCTTTTTGTTCTCTCTGCATTTATATATATATATATATAAGTATTAAACAAAGAGAAATGAATGAAAAAATCGAAAAAACACGTTTTGTGTGTATTCTTGCATGCAAATGGTTATACATGCTCTAATTGTTACCTGAAGCTACAAAACATACCGCGCTGAACTGAGGAAGTCTAATGCTACTGGTCGGTACCATGCTGCTCACAATGAAAATCCCCTTGTACGAGTCCGGGTCAAGACAAGTGTAGGGCTATGCACGAACCTCAGTGGGCAACGGAAAGGTGCGGTAACCGAATGTTCACGCGAACGCCGACCGTCGCTGTTGGTCGTTTGCAAATCGCACGTTTTCAGGGCTTAATTGTTTTCAAAGGTCACGCTGGACAATTTTTTCCCTTCAGTTTTTTTTTTTTTGGGGGGGTGGTCTTTTTAGCGGGATCGGCGGGGACAAAAAGCTTTTTTTTCCGTGATTGGGAGCCATTTTCCTTCTTTTGATGCTCCCTTTGCTTTCCAAGGGATCCAATCAGCGATCACGAAATGGTTTTTCATTCGTGTGAATGTTTGCGTGGTCACGTACAGCAGGTGGTGATTAAGCGTACTCGTGGATAGCATTCAGTCGAGGTGCGCGGCAATACGGGCGTTTCAAAATAGTGCGCCACAAGGAGATTGCAATGCGTTGACCAATCAATATGCGCGAAATTTATCGACCCGATGTGCGTTCGGAAAGGGTCGACAAATAACGCGCGCTGTGATTGGCCAACGCGTTGCAAACTCATGGTGGCGCGCTATTGTGAATCGCACCTTTCAGACAGGAAGGCCAAAAAAAGTCTCCGGCTTCTGGTCACCACGCGTCGCCGTATAGACATGCGCGCCAGCAAAATAAAGAAGTTTTTTATTTTGCATTAAATGTTTTCCCGAAAGCCGCCAAACTTACTTTATCGGCAGGAATTCTGCTACCGCGTAAGTTTAACGTGTTTTTGATGGGTGTATGGGGTTGAGTAATATGTACGGTGAAGGAATCCTCCAAAGCCTCTCACATTTCCGTCGGGCACTCTGATCAGATGACGTCATTCGTGTATCTTTACATGAAAACCGTGTTCGAATCAGTTGGCTGCATAGCTTGATACTACGCATGATTCTGTGGGAACTGGCCGTGGGTGCTGCCAAATACTCGGTGTAATTTCCGGCCGTAGTCAGTTGATTTGGACCCTGGCCCACGTCTGTGAACCAGACAAACAAAGTGGTCTTACGTCCCGCTTAAGTATACAACTTGAAAACGCTTTTAAGCAGCAAAACGTGAGGGGCCAGTCTATTTCAGTGTTGGTACATACGCATGCAGTGCATGCAGTGGCGATGGACGTCACGTTATGACAACCATCATGTAACAACTCATACATCGCCACTTACCAAGAACAAAGGTAGATTCGAGTGAGAGGAGATTTGTTTTCTGAGCTGAATTTTTCCCCAAGATTTATATGTAACTTGTTTCTTAAAGACTAAAACAGAAAACAATGTGCACAGTACATGTATATCTTTTACATTATGAACATTTCTTTTGTGGCAGGAAACTGGAGCTGAATATTTATTTTTTAACATTTAATTTTTCCATTGTGGTTGAGCTACTGTATTTTAACAAGTTCAATCTTGCCAAGAATAGAAACCTCTTGTTTGAGATGACTGAAACCATTGCCTCTCATCATATTTCATGGTCTTTTATTCATTCAAAGTTGTTAATTCACACTTTTCATAGTGATAAGGACATGGGCTCTAAAGTGAATGTGCAGGCACATCATTTCTAAGGGGAAAAAACCGCGTCACCACTCCACTTTTGGACCAAGCCTATGAGTTGAAACCGGATTTTTTGTGGGGGCCTAATACAGTGTAGTACAGGCGGTACAGTGTAGTACAGAAAAAGAGCAGTACCTGTTGGTGTCAGTACAGCTGAGCATAATGTGTCACGTGCGCCTTGATTGAAGGCTAAGTAATGGAAGACTTTGATACGCTTGGGTAAGACAAAAATTATACCAGGCACGAAATGGGAAAGACGGGTCCCCCCCACATAAGTCCAATCCCTATACACACTCCAGCCTATTGTCACTTATCACACCCCCCAGATGTCTGAAAAGAATTCCTTTGATACCAGTATAACAATGACCAACACAAAGGCGGGGGGGTTCCCTCTGTCCTATAGTTTGCTTCATATGACAAACATGCCAATCCTTTCAGTGTGCATTCCACCAAATAGTTGTATATCTGCGCGCGAGCTCATCACTTGTTTTGTGATCCCAAGGGATTTTTACAATAAGACAAACCATAATCCGGAGGGATCATTGAAACATCTCTATAAATCCCGAATTTTGGATTATAGTTTCCAGTTTGGGGTATTCCTTTCACAAAAATCCCCAAAATGCGGGCATATTTTGGACAGAGGCGGGCGGCTATTTTCAGGGCTGAGTGCATAGTTTTACTACTATGGGCGGGGGGGGGCATCTTCGGGGAAAGGTGAATAAAAAAGGTTTCGTGGCTAACCCCCATAAAATTGAAATGGAAAGTGATCTTATGGATAAAATCTTGAATTTCCAGTGATACAACGGCGGCCAACCTCTGAACGAGAGTCAACAGGCGATGCTATTTCTGTCCGATTTTGCATTGTTTTTTATTGGCGCGTATTTGGTGTAGTGCAACCTGTAAAGACAAGGTGGCAGCGCCCATGGAAACAGCCCAAAAGGGGGCGCCCTGTCCTTTTTTAGTGCTTTTGTATTCACGGGTAGAGACAATGAGCATTTTTGTCTTTGGAAGTTGTCACAGCAGTAAAGATTACAGCCAAATATCAGAGAAATGTACGCTGTGTCTCTTTGGAGGATCTCATTGACTATCTATCCTACAATAACTGGAAAAGGGCCTGAAATTCCTCCATTTTTCTTCAAAAAAGCTCCCCCAGACGCCGGGGAAACAGACATTTAAAAGTTCCAATCAATAATATTGTCTGTTCGTCCTCTTTCTGGTGGTTATTCTTCTCTATGTCCCGCAGTTTTGCAGATGATGTTTGATTTTTCCTTTTGTTTACTTCATTAAGACTGTCATTGCGCATAAAACACTGTCGCTTTCAGTGGAAACGGACAGACTTTATTGTCCTTCAGTAAAACAACAAAGCGTTTTCAATTTTAGGAATTGGATAGTTTTTTTTTGGCGCCCATTTTACTACAAAACCGGCCCGCGAGGTAATATTAAAGGGTGCATTCCACCAAATCGTTATATTTCTGCGCGCGAACTCATTCATTTACAGTGATCCCATGGGGTTTTTGATTATCATTTTTATTTTATTTCCATTTGGTTGCAACCCGAAGGTTGAATTATGAAGTGGTTACATAAATGAATATATTTAAAGATACGGATTGCACAAGACACATACGAAAGCACTATTAAAAATAAAAAAGGGTCCGTAAATAGAACAGGCGGCGCTAGTTTGGTCTGATTTTGCACTGTTTTCTATTGGTGCATATTTGGTGCAGTGCAACCTTTATCCAGTTCTGAACATGCGCGCGTTGTTCTGAGCATGCGTATGTACATGTAGTTCTGAGCACGTGCAATAAAGCCTGAAAGTAAAAGGTCGCACAGCGAGCTTCCGGAACCCTCGCGAGGTCGCGAAGTTCGATAATTTTTTTAAAATAATTCCTTACTGAAACCACCCCATGAAACACTCATGTTGGAATTTTACCTTTGTTTCCCTCAAGTAATATTTTGGAAAAGTCACCTGGAGTTGGGTAAAAAACGAATTTTATTAACGACCTTTCACGTCCGACGATATCGTACCTCGGTCTCCTTGTTCATGTACATTTGTTTTCACTCGGCGTGCTTACTTGAAAATGAGATTGTACGACCTTGCAAAGATTTACCTACCTGCAATCGATGAGTTCCAGATTCCGTTGAGTTGACATCACGTAGTTGTTGTCAGCAAGTTAGATAACATATTAAAATCTTTCGCAAAAGCAGAATATTGCCTTATGTTTATTACTTTATAAATTATCAAAATGTGCAAAATATTTTGATCTGTTTTTATTTTGTTTTTTACCCAGAGACTGCCATAAAAAAAATCTGCGTACGAGAATGTCGTATTGCACGGTTCTTCATGTATTTTAGATTTTCGGAAGTGATGGGTCAATTTTTGGCAGGATATTTCTCTTTCATGCTCAGGTGATTATTCAGTTTCTATAAATTGATATACTAACAAATATTTTTCAAAGCCCTCTTTTCAAGTTGGATTTTTTTAAGAAGAAACTGAACGAAAAATATTACAGATTCTAAAATCTTTGCACGTTATTTTTCCTATCCAAGGGTTCCAGAAGCGCACCATCAGAGGTCAACTTTCAGGCCCCTTACACTGAAAAAGAACCAGTGGGCCTATGTCTGTTGCATGCTCCCAGCGTCTCCGATTAGATATGCATATGCAACGCGATGATCCCCACTCGCAACAACCGGTATGGGAAGCCGTGGCTTGTTCAGAGATATTAATATTCAGCCCAACCGTCTAAATTAAATGAAACGGCAACGCCCTCATTGTGACTTAGCGAGAAGGGAAGGCACAAATGTAGCCCACAAACAAATGCAACTATTATCATCAATCACTGACGTCTTTGGATAAGACTAACATTGACAAGATTTTAGTGCCAGGGACGTCAAATCAAAAGAAAAGTAAAATAAAAAATATGGACTCGTTCCTTAATGCCCTTTTTCAGTCGACACAGGTCATTGAAGTCACTGTTGGCCATCTTACCGTGCCGAATATAAAGGGAATACAAAGGCTCGCTCGAAATTGTTAACCAAAATCGTTCATGACAACAACGTAGGCCTACATGTGAATTGTACGTCGATTGTGTTGACTTTATTTACTTCGGGCCCCGCAGCGATCCGTCATAAATACATGTACGTGAAATTAGGCAATCGAGGCAATCCTGTATTGAGCGGTCCTGAAATGGGCGCCCCACATAACTTGTCTTATTGGCTTCCCTGGGGCAGATACCCCATTGCAACTACCCCCTGATCCGCCCTTGCTGATGTAGTGTAGACTTAGACTGTCGATCACGATATTCCTGGCAGTTACTGGCGGTCACATCACGACCGGGTCGTATAACGTCTCTTAATTATGCAATCAGTTAGGCATGATGCAAGTCAAATACAACGGGTGCCGCGCATCGTTTTATATCACTTCACTCCTACTTGGTCTTCAGGGAGTTAGGCCTTCTGGAAGTTTCGGTCGTCATGGATGAACACGGAGAAGGGTCGATGTCGAATGAGTTTGCTCCCGACGACTCCGAGACGTTCTGTCCGATACAAGATGCACCGATACTCAATCTCTCGGATCCGAGTCTCGCTACTCGCTACGAGTATGACTCAGTTCAGACAGCATTGGTCACCATCGTTTACCCTTGCATCTGTGTTTTCGGTATTCTGACCAACTCAGCATTCCTGTTCACAGTTGTTCGGGTGCCGTACATGAGGACTATAACCAACATCTATCTAGGTAATTTGGCGGTGTCGGATATCTTGTTTCTATCCACAGGTAAGACATTATGATTAACGCCAGGGCTACTTTAGGGTACGTTCTCCACCAATTTCTCTTCTTTATTGTACTCTGTGTTGAATGTGTTTGTCTCATTTAAATAAGCTCCACATCATGCTGAAATCGAAATCTTGTGTTTTTCCTAAAATCTGAAATTATTTTGTTAACAATTAAGAGATGTTTTCAGCAGTTACACCTTTATAAGTGTTTAAAGTAATTTTGACACTAATTTGTGAAAATCGAATTTGAGCATCACGTATTTTCCGAGACAGGTCAGCCAAAAATGTATACTTTTCCACTGTAGCGCTCATTCTGTACGAGTACCAGGCAGTTGTGGATTCCAATACCACCCGAACAAACTTTTTGGGTGGAGGGGGCGCAACTCTTGGTACACACCGAGAATACGTTGTAAATGCATACGTTCGTGTGAGGGTATACCCTAATATTATGAGATTCGTGGACATTGCGGTTTTCCATCCTTTCAGCTTAGACAATGAGAAGTAGTCAGCTCGCTAATTTATGCATTAGGCCAGCATATAGGCCGTGCTCATGTTAATGCGTGAAAAATGCACAATGCACAGCTGTTAATGCCTGTATGCCTATATGCATGATGTACAAAATTTACATACATAAAATGGTAAATTTAGCAAATAAGGCTCCTTCTTGGACAATTGGACATTGTATGGGCAATGAACCTTACAAGCATAGCTGTGGAAAGCCTCGCTTTTTTAGTCGTGCAAATGCGATATAAGCATCTTTCACCGTGTGTGCAGTATATGAAATTGAAACCATGCCAATAAATCTAACAATAAATACCTCCCCGTTATGATTCTGCTCTGCCCTTGTCATGCATCATGTATTTTGATGCAAACAATTTATATAGTTGGGCTATGAGCCGACTATTACCTGTCGGGGATTTGAATGGTTCGATCCAAACGAGTTTACTTTCGAACACACCGCTTTGCGTGATCCAGTGAGTTACCACTGGCTACACTCTAGAAGTCGATCTCTATTATGCCCAAAATTTAAAACTTCACGATCTTCACAACGATTGTCCATCTGGACCGATGACGTTTACGACGACATGAGCAAAAATACAGACAAAATAATATGATTTTTCAAACTACCCCCCCATCACCCACTTTATGACCCGAGAAACAAAAAAAGTCATCGGGAAATTTAAAGATGAATTTGAAGGTAGAGTTGTGAGCAGAAGCGTTTGTATAAGACCAAAGATGCACTCCATTTTAACAACCGATGACGTTAATGTTAAAAAGCTAAAGGTGTCACAAAGGAAGTGACTGCACAAGAATTAACCCACAATCATTACAGAGATTGTCTGTTTCTTCAAGAATCAATTAGGCTACCTTTAAACAGTACCGTATAAACTCTAAAATCACATTTTGTACACGATGTCGCAGGATAATTTGTCGTTGTGTCGTCTAGACACAAAAAGATACATGTTGTCCTATGGGCTAAAAACGCTAGCATTTTGTACCTGACGGTGTCTTCTGGCACTACTTGCGCTTCCAAACGAGCGATTGGGCCCTTTATATTGGTAGTAAAGCGTAGGACCTGTCGTTACTTTCTACCGTTGACCTGTTTAAACTGACTGGTTTTCTTTTCGATTTGGTATACGTCAACGCTCCAAATTGGATCAGTGGTACTTTTGACTGTGCCTCCCTCTTTTTCGCCCGATTTGTATAAATTTCTCACCAAAGCGTCATTGGGCAAAGGGATTTCTTTTGTTTTAAGGGAGTGAAGCCGCTGCCAACTGTTTCACGCTCACCCGATCCGACCACCCACCATTACTTTTAAGTGAGGCCTAAGCAGCATAATAGCCATGCAATAACTGTGACGCTAATATATTATCGTATGATGCAATACAGATGGCAAAGTTAAAAAGTGAGGTTTGTTCGAGCCTTCTGCGTGCAAACTTTCGTGACGATGGCTAGTCTCACTTATAAGTTTGCCTACTGTATTGCATCATACGATAATATATTAGCATCACAGTTTTTGCATGCAATTTTGCTGCACAGGTCTCACTTATAAATAGCGGTGGGTAGTCGAATCAGATGCGGCCTCGGTATGTATAGCTCGATGCAAGCAAATAAATTTAACTTTTAACGATCATGACAAAGTCGTTAAGTCAATTGACACGGCTGCACAATACTCGATCTCAGACTTGGCGTTAGAATACGAAGTAGGCCTAGTGACCAACCGAGAACTCGCCGGCCAAACCACAAGTAACAAGCAACGCGGTCAAATAATATCATTTGTTTGAACGTGTCCACAATTTAGAAACAAGTCAGACACCCTGCGGAACACTGTGATAAACCAACCCCTTTTAGAGTTTGAAAGGGATCTTGTTTCTATGGAAAAAGCCAACCATCAAGAACTCCAAGGGAGTTTATAATCCTAACGTGACAAAACTGTTGTTACTGTAGAAGTTAAGCCTAACCAACTTTATTTGTAAGGTATGTTTCAAAACCAGCAGCACTGTTTAGAAGCGTCCAATTTTTTTTCAAGAGCTAGGAACCCAGACAGACGTTTATCCAAGTGACTACCTTAAAGACAGGTATGGTCTTTGGCTCGGTTTTAGAAGCACAGACGACAACACAGCTCATGGATCGGGAAGACAAATTGGCGACTTTGGAGGCATCAGTGTACAAATGACAAGAGAAGCTGAAAGCCCCGGTTCACTCACGATGTATGTGTTTCTATTGCTGGACGCACCTCTCACCATCGAAGACGGAAATTTCAAATAGCTGGCATATTAATTTTTAAAACCTCTAATAATAATAAATAATAAATTAATAAATAACGACTTCAAGCATGGAACCCAGGGAAGGCTCCGCTTTAATAGTCGGCAAAGCAAACTCGGGTAAAACCAAATGGGTCTTGGACCTATTAGAAACCAGGTACCAAAACTCGATTGAAGTGATTGTGGTTGTTTGCTCCACACTTTTCAAAACAAAACTTACCTTAAAAGCCGCTGGTTGTTAACCGATCCCAACGTGTACCTATGTGACATTGACCGAGAAAATTGGAGCTAAACGAAGCGATCTATTTATATCGCGGGTCTTTTGACCAAGCGTTAGACGAGAACGATATGGTTCCATATGACAACTAACTCGCTTGAAACGACACTTGCGAGATGTGCAGTGTAGTAACTTGGTTAAAAAAAAGAGATCCACCCGTTACATAGGCCTACTTACTTTTGTAAATATATATATATATATATATATTTCGTGACATAGTAAATTATGTAAACAATGACAACGGAAACAAAATTGTGTAGTAAGTGTAAAAAAAGCTATTACCGACTTTAAAGTGAAAATAAACGGTTAATATTGAATGGCACAGGTGTATAAAGATCGGTGTAATGCCCTCATGGTTAGCCAAAAAAAATAATGCGTCGATTGTTGTGTTTCAAGTATTTGCGGACATAAACCACCAAAAGAGTTCTCATAAACTCTGTAGTGACCCTATATTGAGATTACTCTTTGCCCATATGGATATCTAACTGAGTTGATAACGAACACAACTGCTTTGATCCAGATCGATTTACAGACACAGTAAGAGGGCTAATTGAAGATTATGAGTGCTGTTTCTATAACGACTGTAAAGTGAAACTCCCATTTTTAAAACGTAAATCCGACTTGGGGACCAATTCAACAGTTAGATAATTCAATAGGTCACATCAAGTCAAATTGTGTTTGGTGCTATCTTAGTTGCAACCTTAAAAAGAAGTCAAATAAAAATAATAAATAGCTTGTTGCAACACAACTGAATTAATTGAATTTCAACAATTGAAATTTGTTGAGAGTTGCTGATTGTTTGTCAAAGATTTGTTGATAAAGTGTTGGCAAATGTATATGTTATTTATTAAATAAATGAAAGCTATGCTCAAATACATCGATTTAGTTGTTGGAATTAGTTATAGCAGTCAACTTATCGTATTACGCCTACGATTGTCTGCGTTGAAAAACTGTGTTCAACTGATTAAAACAGATATGGTATTTATTGAAAAATGGACGGCATCAAGACAATTTTATGTAAAATTGACACAGGGTCCTTTAAAGATTGTTTAAGTGTGGTAATTGCTTCTGGAGACTCTAAAAAATACTTTGGGAAAGAATACACCGTTAAAGAAATTGAAGCTTTAGACCCCCAGCAAAAAAAGCTTTATCAGCGTTACTCAGTCAAATTTGGCAGAGAGCAACAGTGGGGAAAGCTTACGGAGTCTTTACTCAACTTTGCTGGGTGTAGCTTTGCCGATCGATTTTTTAGGCCACAGCGTTACATTTATAGACCCAAAGAAAAACTAGCAAATAGCCTAGAAGCAGATTCCATCCTTACCCAAAGCTTGGGAGCTCTTCTTACTGAAGTTTGTAAGTATGGATCATATCCGTCACCTGTAGTTGCGAAATTTATTACAACAAAACATCTTAGTTCCAACAAAAACTTGGTATTATTAAAAACAAGTGTAGTTATGGAGGAGCAGCAACGGGAGGAATCGAAACAGCCACACAAGTGACCAAGACCAAAAATCCTAAACGAATTGCCCATGGTAACAAGGTAGCAGAACACAATAAGAAAATGAAAGTGAAATTGGCCATACTAAAACAAAACGAACCTAACGAAAGTCCAACCTTCTCGTTTAACGTGGGGGGGGGTTGATCGCAAGAGTCGTGGAAGATATTGTGATCGTTAACGGGGATTAAGGACGTTAGGCGGTGGGCCCATAACAATCGTGGGAAGCCCCATACCCCTGCAATCCCCTAGAGCCAGAATCTCTCGTTATGGATTGAATTTTTAACTCTTCTGTTACTAAAAACGAATAACAATGAGTAACGTAAACGATATCGCAAACACAATTTACCATGGGGCTGTATTAAGCGTTCTTTCCATGGGATATGCCATGCTCGGCAAAAAGTGTTAAAAATAACATCGCCCAACTTGGACAGACTCTGTGTGGAAGATGATGCCAAATTTACAGCTTTGATCGGTGGTTCCCTGAGGAGATTCTCTCCTGAGGAAGGCCAGAGTACACTGGCCGAAACGTCGAGACCTGCTCTCATCGGTTCTTTTTAGAACCACACCTCTTCACAAAAGAGATATTTCCCACATGGTGTACCCGCAAACCTTTTTTGTTTAACACTCCCACCATGCAAAGCTTCAAATCTTACTTAATTGAAGATTATTATAAAACATTTAACAGATAAGAAGTGTCGTTAACTCACAAATAAGAAAATTTACATACGACAGAAACAAAGGTCTGCACTGTGGGTAATTACAAAGAAGTATTACTCACGCTAGTAATCCTAAAAAATTTAGACAAGTTTAAACTTTAGATACAATTGCAGCAAATGCGAGAAAATCAGGTTATTCTAACGGTAATCTTTTTGTAAGAAACGAGTTGGATTTTCGAGACCTCGAACGAATGGTAGCAAAGGCAGAACAAAGTCTAAGTGACATACAACCAGAAATAAACCCGATGGAAGAAATTCCACGAACCTCCAATCAAGTTAGCGAGGTCTTGGAAGAGCTAACAAGAGACGCAAAAGCTCAAACAGCAGTGTTCAACTACCAGGAACTTGAGGCTTTAGACCGACACCCTCAAACCCTCACAGGCAACTTGGAGTTAAACTCAGCCAAACTGAGTAAACTAGACGATGAAAGGAAACAAACTAAAGCCGAGAAACGAAGCCACGAGCGACGAAGAAAGGCAAGAGGTAACAAACGGACTAAAAGAACTCACCGACTTGAAATCGGCTCGAGTGTCAGCCGCACAATCATTAGACCGTTCCATTAGGTAACAATAATTGAACCAAATAAAAAAACAGAGTGATTAGGGTGTTAGATAGCGACAACGTGTTGGGTGAAAAAATTGGAACGTAGTTTCGGGAACAAAGTGTAAAATATTGTGAGCTTGTTAATTGGTGGCTTTTAGTTTAGCAGTTAGTACCATTGTTAGCTCTGTTGTTGCTGTGGTTAAGGGTGCTTGGGCTCCCGCTCCTGTGCCCATTCCTGCAGCATAAGAAAAAGCTGTGCAACTTGGCCAATGTGTTAAAAAAAACTAGATCTCTCAGCATTGGGTGAGCACCAGTTGTGATCGTTAGTGTTTTCAGTTGGTTATTAAAGGTGTTGAGTGAATCAGTCACTTGGTAAGCCGAACATGTGTGGGCTTTGTTTGTGGGGGGGGTGGGAGCGTTGGTATTTGCTTATGTGCAAAAATTTAGTTATTTTGGTTGAAAGAAAAAAGCCTTAAGATGTAGGCCCATAAACGTTAACTCAAACTTTCGCGATGTTGGGCAACAAAAAAGGTACGGCTAAAGCTCCAATAGTCATAGATATTTTTTCTTTGTTGTTAACTTCAAGGGTTTTAAAAGGTTTGGTTTGGGGTAAAGGTTGGGTTTGGATTTGAAGGTCAAGGTTAACAGGCGGGTTGGGTGAATTTAAAGCTGGTTGATACCCCGTTTGCATGCCCCTTGCAGATTGTCCCTATTCTCAAGTCCATGTCAGAAGGAACCAGGTGGGAGTGTAATCCGGGTTGAACGACAAAGGTCAAGGACGTTTTGGCGTATTGCGGGGAGTCTAATTGAAACACAATGGTGATAAACTGTTTTGGCCCGTCTAACCCAGTGCCAGGTGTCAACAGGCTGGGGTTTTTTTGGAGCTTGTGCTCCCTAACAAAGCGTCGATTTGTGTGATTTTTGTGATGCCTATATTGGTAAAACTGGACGTTTAGGGCACAAAGTCCCACCAGGCATTTGTGACAACGTCAGACAGCTCAATCCAAGTCAAGGTATAATCACTATAGCGACCCGATTCTGCGGGAGGAACAGGCACTTAATTATAAGTGCCGCCTAAATACTTTCCGTACGGTGTAGGCCTAGAGGTAAGTCGTGGGTGTCATAGTTCAGTTTTTGCCTGGAGCCGGAAGGTACACCATAGTGTCTGAGTTGTAAGAAATAACAGTGCCCAAACCGTTTGATATGATATTCCGAGTTTGTTCAGAAGACTTTTTGGGTCTATGTTAAAAAGGCAATTAACAGGTGTCTAAAAACGCTCTGTTATCGTAATGATTGTTTAGGCCTAATGGGTCAAAGAAGTCATTTCCCGGTATGGGTGCAGTCATTTCGCATAGTCAAAATCAAAATTCCAGTCAAACTTAAAACAGGGCTGATACGTAAGGGCTTTGTCGTTGAGGAGGCCCCAATCGACCCCACAAGCCGTCGATGCATAATACACAGAAAACTTAAACAGGTTTTAATAAAACATCCAAGGGTCGCTGGATAACGATTTTCAGCTTCGTCTGTTGTTACACGCGGGAGTTTGTACGCTTTTGTCAATTTGGGAAACTCAGCAGAAAAAAAGGTTGTCTTTGTTTCCAAAAAAAGCCAAGTGACTGAAATTGGTTCCCGTTTTTTATCTTTAATAAACTATTTCTTTAAAAAGCGGTTTTTTTTTCTTTTTAAAATGGAACACTCTTTTTACTTAACTCAAAACGAGCAGGCGTTTAAATAATAAGACGATATCGAAGCGCATTCGCGTTAAAACTTGAAAGGTGATGTTTCACGCTGGGTATTTTTACATTACACGCCACCAAAATCGATTGGCAAACGCACTTAGACGGCAGACCCCGCGCTGAAAGAGGCCATGGGGGAACCCGCCAGTGGACAGCCAAAGCCACTTACACAAGAGAAGACCTCGACGCGAGCATTTAACAATCGATTAGATTCTGCCCATGAATGAATTTAATACAGGAAGACACTGCGACCTTGTTTGATAACGTGATAAATGTATTCATTCGAGCTTACGAGGCAGGAAATCTAGAAGAATTTAGCGATACCATTAAACAAAAAAATAGGTAACGTCGAAGCTAAAAAAACCAAATTTTGGGAGGAAAAAAACGAAGAAAAAGGACTTTCAGAGTAGCAACAAAACATGATCGATTTCCTGTTGCTTTTGACTAGAAAGAGAAGTTATTATTAAGGAAGCTCACCGTATTGCATCGAATTTCATGCAGGAGGGATTTATGGAGGACAATTCCGACGAAAGAACGAGAATAATTAGAAGCGCTGAAACAGAATCAGAGATACTCTTTTAGTTTTGAGATTCAATGGTGTATTATGCAACAGCTCCACACGTAGAAAACCAGTGAGTTCTTACAGGGTGCAGAGCGCGGTAGCATCGTTATATTCCTCCAAAATGTTACAAAATTGATTGAAATTTATTTAAACGCCATTTCAGGCGTGATGGTGACGGACGTAAATTTTAAATTGCGGTTGGGGCGAGAAGTTTCAAAACTGCTCAATTTACCGAAAGGGAGGCTAGTTCCAAATGTTATTTATAAAGGAAAAATAAACGTGAGTTCTTTCAGTGAGCTATATCTCCACTGCCGAGAGTTAAACACCAGCAATAATTATTTAACGGTCAACTCTTAGACTTGTGTAGTATATTCATAGAGGTTGAAGACGTTAAAGCAACACGTCAAAAAGATTTAAAACTGACAAAATGACTAACTTCAATATTTCAATGAGAGGAGAATTCATAAACAATAAAGTCGCTGGAGTCTTGATCGAGTTAGAAATAATTAAAATATATGACAATTAAAACAAGCAATGAGTGAAAAGCTACAATCCAATCTAAAAGAAACAAACATTTTCAGGCTCCAAAAATGAGGACATCAAATCCCTGATATTAACAGAGTGGGTAGAAAGAGAAACGTCTTACAAAAAAATAAGAGGCCGTTAACCGCAATAAAATACGTAGAATACGGAGTCGAAACGTCAGCTGTGGGTATCCCCGCCATCTTATAGCACTATTTCTGCCTCTGTTGGGTCGTTTTAGAAGCTGCCTACATCGGAGCTTTTGGAGCGTTTATCAGACTGAACGTAAATCAAATACGATCAAATACGAGTTTTGACCGATGCCAAACTAAACACGATGTGTCTCAGGCCATCAGTGATGGAGACATCTCTCACGAAGAATTTGTGTTAATTACGTCAGAGCTCAAGAAATTTAATCAACTCAAGGGAACGCGTGGATCAGCTATAACTTTAGGAAACTAAAAGCAACCAAGAAATCAAAGAAAATGCAAACATTTTATTATCGCTAGAGAAATGTTTGACAAGGAAAAAAGTCTCCTGACAGAACTAGGGGAAAACGTGGCGAATCACATTAAGTCACCGAGTTGTCGAAGTACCATAGGGCACAGCGCAAGAGCTATACCCCACAGCACCTCCTTTCCCAAGATTCATTAAAAAAAGTGAAGGATGCTTTACAATGACGGGTACTGCAATTCGGTTCATTACGCGAGATCCTCCAAGTCCCCCATTTCATCCCCTTCTGCATCGTCAATATGCTGGTGAATCACTCATACTAGCTTCTTCTGAGCGACGCCACTTATGCCCTTTTGCCGGTAAGCATGATCACAGCAGAAAAATGTTCCCAGCAAAAGTGCGTAAGATGTCTTTATTTAGTAAGAACGGATAAAAATTAATTTATTACAAAATCAACATGGGCTGTACAAAAAGTAACCTTAGTTTTAACAGCTTATCAAACCACTTGGGAAATTTAAAAAACCTTTTTGCCAAAAAATCTTTATATTTCATTTTAAAAATGGCCTTTTGCCGTGAAAAGTTTTTTTTGCAATGATCATGCTTCCCGGCAAAAGGGCCTAAGCACTTATAGGCCTACGTCCTTCTCCCAGGCACACGACGAATTGCTTGCTTGTTGAATGTGACTATTTATTTTGTTAAATGGTAACTGTCATTATTTCATTATGACGTCCTCTTTCGTATGACACAAAGAAATCCGAATTTCCGTCACAGATTACTGAACATGGAGCGGTTTGATGGGCAAAGTCAGAAATGGCTTTTCACAAAATAGCTGTTTGGATGTTGAAATGAGTCTGTCCAGAGCGGCTTTTTGTCAGAATGTAATACTATGTAATACTTTCCGGAATCTCCAAATGCATGATACTCATTTAAAAGCGATAAGATAAAGTGTAAAAGTTTATTTTCAAAGAAATCGGGGCATGTTGAAGGACCCTGGGATTAGGCTGCGGCAAAAATAAGTAAGCCTCTAGCTGTTGTTATCTTTGAATTAATGATTTTGGCAGTGTACCTCATGCTTCACGCTGTGCAAACCTGTCATAAATCTGGTGCAAAGCCATTTCTGACACAGTTCATTAAACCTTGTGGTGTTTAATCACGTGTGATAGAAATGTGGATTTCTTGATGTCATAAAAAAGAGGAAATCATACTGAAACAGGTTATATTTACCGTTGACAAAAATAATTAGTCACATTCAAGAAAAAGATGAATTAATTCCTTTTTCTAAGACACTTTTTACAATGAGAGAAAACAGCTGGTGGCGGAAAGCACTGCGCATCATTCATTCTGTAGTATGTACGCAGAGCGTTAAAGGGACAAAATAAAAAACATGCAAATGAGAAAAAACAGTTCTTTAGTTTACCCTAAAAGAGCATTCTTTTGGACGGTCTCACAGCCGCCCCACGATCTTCGCTGTCCCGTGCCCGATTTCTTTTAAACTTGGCATGTACGCAAACATACAATTTGATAGCGTCTGTATTCAATTCATTGTAAGTTACCGTGTATGATATAGTTGTTTAATGACGGAATAAATATGTACTTGGCCGGTCTCAAACGCCGGTGACGTTTGAGACCGGCTCACTCATGATGCGACTAATGGACGCATTAGTCACGTCCATTTACCTTCGGCCCCAGGAAATAGGACCCTCTCCTGGGTACTTACAAAGAATCTCGTCGACATAGACCTCCACTAGTGACGAACTTGGCCAGTCCATAATATGTGTATATTCTGTACACGGTCAAGTTGCACAATGCTGAATAAGGAGACTGTGAGATGTTTAGGTACTTTCATTTATACTTTACGGCCGTACGCCGCACTCTCTCTCTCCATGCGTGTGACACGAAGCGTAAACATTTTTTTAACGGGTGTACATCCAACGTCATTTCCAGTGTACTATCACATGAGATGCCACACACATTAAGGGTGCGCATTTATGAATAGGATTATGATTAGGATATTTTATCCTAGTTAAACACGGTTATCCGTAAAAGAAACCTTGACCCAAAAATTCAAAGATAACAGCACGTAACACTCAAATGTTATTCTTTTTAGATCCAGAATATTCATCAGGAAGCTTAATTAAGACATTAATATGAAATCTGTTTTAACATAACCTGCGTAACTTGGTTGAAAATGTCCCCATAAAACCTTTCCTTTTCTAGAAAGTTGTATTACTTATAAAGTTAGCCACGAGCGCCCAGCCGTAAAATTTTCATGAACTGTTTCGATTGATATTTCGTGGAAACTCTTTGTTAGTAGTTTACTAAAGACCCTTTTCTTAGTGGTTTTTCTTTACTTTTACAGGGGCGGGCTTTGGCCTTTGGAAGTTCTTGTCGACTCCAGTGACGAGTGATTTCTCCATTCTTGGAGGAGTCCACGGCTGTATCATTACACAGGTGCTGAACGCGACGCCCTTTGTCGCTTCAACATTACTTGTGACTGTTGTAGCGGCCGAAAGATACCTTGCCATTTGTCAACCAATTAAACATCTAAGTATCAACTCAAGAGGGCGTACTATGGCCTTAATTGCTGTGACATGGGCAGTGGCCATCTGTTGCGAGGCTCTTCTGCTTCCGGCTACGTCCAACTACAAAGTTACATGTGTCATGTGGCCTGACGACGATCATTTCATGAACTTTCCTCAGACTATCGCCAGCTGCTTTTTCCCAGCACTGTGGGCGCAGGTACTGGCAGCTATTGCTCTTACTGTGCCTAACTTGTTGGCTGTCTTTGTTACCTTTGTCTTGTACTTTCTTATTGTGCGTGAGCTCAGCAGCCGGATTCGCAAGGCGCCCGGCGAACAGTCCTCGAATCCAGGGAGATCTCGGCGCACCCGAGATCGCGTAGCTAAGATGCTGGTGATCGCTGGTACCGTGTTCTACATGCTCCTAACTCCTCGCACCTTGCTGACACTTTATTATTACATCAGGCGTTTCGCTGGTGCCCCGGGCCTTCCTCGGAATGTGGAGTTCATACTTTTCATTTCAACTAATGTTCTTCTTTACGTGAATTCTGTGACCAACCCTATCGTTTATGCGTTTTCAAACAGGCGCTATCGAAAGGCTATTATTCACGCATTTTGCCCTGGTTCAGGACCTATCGACAGTTCTTGTTAAACGGGTCTTTTCTTGAGAAGATCATATTGCAGTGAAACGAGGAATCGAATCTGAAGTCGATCATAGACTGTAAACGCAACACTTTAGAGAGTCCGTGTGTATTCGTTGACTGAAAACATTTGGAATTTCAGTTGTTGTTTTAAGGTTATTAGTCATTTTAATGAAATAGTTAACCATGTAAGTAACAGATAGAAAGAAATATAAAGTCATTATCATTTTAGATCTATAAAAACCTTGAGTACCCCTGAACCTAAGTATAGGGCCTACGTATCTCAGAACTCAGCCTCTCTCTGTTGAATTGCAATTGTAGATTAACTGTAATTAGACAAGGATCATATAATATAATCATTGTATGTAGAAATATTTATTTAATATTACATAATTGTTAGGTAAACCAAGTTGTAATTATAATTGTTAATTGTTGTTAAACCAAGTTATAATTGTTGGTTAAATAATTAACCATGTAAGTAACAGATATAAAGAAATATAAATGTATTATTGCCACATACGCAGAGACAGCATGAATTATGATATATGTATATATATTCAGATTGTTTACGTATGGCCAGAGAAGTTTTGATTTCAGGTCGGATTACAATCTGAGTTCGTTGCATACAATTCGTGTTCCTGGTCGTTAATCACCCCGCAGAACAGCAGCACAAAATTTCCATCAAAAGTAAAATATTACAACAGCGAGTTTCCGGTCCTTATGCCCCCGCGGAACAATAACGCCAAAATTATCCAACCAATTGCCAAGCGTGTTCCCGGTCGTTATGCACCCCCCCCCGCACGAAACATCCTAACTTGTTCAAGACGCACACAACTTACCAAACTATACAGCTATCGATTTAATAAAACAGTTTGTTGATAAATCAACTGATAGTACCCGTACTTAGATAGTATGAGAAACCCTCTGGTGATTATATCAAATTCTCGTCGCAAAGGTGATCTCACCTAAGGTCTCTGCTGTTGTTCAGAGTGAAATTCCGCAAAACGGCAGGACTCCATTCTGGGGAGAATGAAAAACGCCCCAAAACGCAAAATCGTTTGCTGTGACGTTTGTGTAACGAGGAAAAAAGGAGAAATCCCCTCCCGGCCCCAAAGCAGACGGCGACTGAGCCGAGTTAAAGCTCCCGAACTGTGTCCGACGATTAGCCCGAAATAAATACGCTCTAAGTTGTATTTCCCTCAGGTAGTTGAAAGGGGAGGGGTGGGTTCGTTAGAAAATTTAATACCAGAAGCTAAATGAACAATGATCCGACCGGCTCAACTGCTCCAACGAAAGTAAACTCGAAACCATTTGTCCACTCCCTACACTCCAACAGGTTGGCCACATTAGCTGGGTCTTTTAACAAAACTAAAAGGGCACAACCGGACACACTGTCCAGTGGCAATAAATTACTTCAAGCCGCAAGGGCCTCAAACTGATTATCATTTTAGATCTATAAAAACCTGGAGTCCCCCTTCAACCTAAGTAGGGGACTAAGTATCTCAGTAGTTTGCCTCTCTCAGTTGAATTGCCATTGCAGATGAATTGTAATTAGACAAGGATCGTATAGTAAGCATTGTATGTAGAAATATTTATTTGATATCATATAACTATTAGGTAAACCAAGTTGTAATTATAATTGTTAATTGTTGTTAAACCAAGTTATAGTTGTTAATTAAATAGTTAACTATGTAAGTAACAGATATAAAGAAATATGTAAATACATTATGCGAACAGACACCTCTCACATGGCCTGCTGGTGGTCAAAATTGTACAAAAAAATTATATCACCCTATCTGGTTTCAGATCTAATCTAAAAATGTACATATGCCGGTTACTTTTAAAGAGGGTATTTGGTAGAATTCATTATTGATTGAAGTGGCAGCAGCAGCGGAAGCCGCGACATATTTATTTAACACTTCTTTTGCTTATGTACAGACTTCCAGTCAGAGTTTTACCAGCCCCTACATGCCAAAATGACTAAGATGTAAGAAGAACAGAAGCAAACAAACTGTGTACAGAGCTGATTCGCGCCGTTCACAGGCCATTACAGCCCTTTGACCCTGATCTGACAAACCACCATAGCTAATAAACGAGGCTTTTAATGCGAAATGCCATGTTTGAAGGTGTCAGCAGGGTTATGCTTTATAATAGCAACATGAATGACGTTACAGCTTCAGCATATTGTGTGTGGTCACTGGCACGAAATGACGGGAAAAAAAGAAAGTTCAGTCTTGTTGGCTTGCGTGTCTGGTGTATAGGGGATAGGATAGGTTATGAGGATGTCCATGGGCCATGCGGTACTTATTTGTCATATTTGTAAAGTCTGTTTTCTGTTGCAAAAGGTAAATGTTGAAAGGGTTTTAATTTACTGATGCGAAACTAATTTGTAACCTTGAATTTGGTTTAAGGCCCACTCAAGGGGGGGAAAAAACACTCACTTCAATGGCTCATGGACGCAGGCTCATGGACGCGGGCTTCAATTAGAGAGGCATCCGTTTACCACATTATCTGATTATTAGTGCTGGCACGCTTCAGAGATGGTGTTCTCCTTTAAAAGCACCGTTTATTAGCAGTTGGATCCGGGTGCCTTCGGTTCATCAGCTTTTGTCAAGGATTTCCACGCTAATGTTCGATGATCGCTGGTTGGCTGTTAACGTTAAGGCCAAGGACCAGCCACCAATCATCATACACTACCTTCGAACGCTTCAAGTGAACGGTATTAAAATCTAGTGAACGGTAAAAAAAATAGTCGTTGGGCCTTGACCAAGGCCAGTGAACAAATAGAATAAACAGCTGACAAAGATGAATGTACCGGTTAAATCGGAGAGGTATATAGAAGGGGGCTTTATGAAGGTCACCTCAAAGGTCACATTTTACCTGTGTTTTTATTTCCTTTAGTCAGTTTATTCCATACTTTCCCTGTGAGTGAATAAAACTTCCTGTAAAACCAGTCTCTGTGTGTGTTTTATTTCTCAAGTCCAATTGGTTGAAAGTTTTAAGCCTCATGAATATTTAGTATCTCTGCTCACTTATTTCCTGCCTGCATAGTGGTGTGGACGCTGTTTTAGAAGGATGGATGTGGACTGGTTAAATGCATGAGTGATCGCTAGAGTTTTGTATAATTGATTACCATGGTTAAATAAGCGTGACAATTTTGCCAAGGCTCTCTGGGAGTGGCCTAGTCAATAATAGGACCTGAGCCTACATGTTCAATAGCAGAAAATTGCCTGCCGCAATTGTGTGCCAATATGTGCCAAGGTCCAGTGTTTATTACCACAGTTTGCTGAGATTGTTCAGCTTTGCGAGACAAGCAAAATCTGCTGCATTTTTCCCCTGTACCATAATTGAGTAATTTTGTAACGTCCCTCAACATTCAGGGATGCTGTTTTGCCCACTTGATAAAAACAGCAGTTGGGCAAGTTACACGAAAGCTTGAAAACCAGCAGCGTGCTTTGTTTAAAAGAGAAATGCTTCTATGTAGTGCTACCGAGAGAAAGGTCAGTAATAGAAAAACCTCTATACATTCGGGTATATCGAACATCCCCTCGTGCGTTCCCCATATCGAACATAATATATTTGTTTAAATAAAAGAAAGATATTTAGGAGTTATTAAAGTAAACTCAAAAGTTGAGAAAAATCGTACTTGCCATGAAACATCGGTAAATACGAAACGCGGTATATATCTTTCATGGGTATACTGTACATTGGCACTTGATGTGCATGTCTCCACAGGCGGCCATGTGGACCTACTATGCAACTCTAACAACTCTGGTGCGGAAAACTTTGCATGATAATCACTGCAAGCCGTGGGATTTGACTTCAGAAATCACCAAACAGAACAAAAATACGAAAGTACACCCTACTATTAAATTTAACTCGCAGATATCTTCGATAAATATCTTGCTAGTTTCAATCATTTTCAAAACGCTTGCAAGACAATTCGGGCGGTTACTAATGCAGTGGTTCCCGGCGCGGCACATTCACTAGAGTGTCATTTTACCAGCAGCAACCAGTGAGTGTAAACCGTACTGAATGGCGCATGCGATTTTAAACGATGACTCAAGGAAAACCTGAGTTTATTTCTCGATTCTGCTTCCAGCAGGGACTACCCAAAAGGTAAACATGAAAGGAGATGAACAAATATGGCAAAATGTAAGTATTTCATTGTTCTCTAATTTTTTGCTTGTAAAGTGTTGGCCCAAATCGTCATGCCGAAACATTTTGTGGGACAGGCTGCAACACGTTTGAATGGGCTGGAGCTGGGAAAACTGTGACTGAAAATCGCTATGACGAACGACAGCTATACCAAACATTTTTCTTGGTCGTTAGCGCGGTGGTTTGTGTACATCTAGGCCTAATGTCACTCCTCCTTCAGAAATCTGAAAACAGAAAATGGGCATGCCTTGGCATGTGCAATGTTTTTCACGCTATCTTGGACTTGTCAGTTAAAAAAAAAATCAGTGAATACACGTGTGTTAAAAACATTACATGTATTTCGAAATCGACTATTCTGCATCACGAAAACCTAAACATGCATGACTACGTGTTTTTCAACGTGAACGGACAGCTAACTGGAGAATATATTCTCAGACACAGGGCATGTAAGAGGAAACATCATCGGCACCGACTATTGCCATGCCAAATCTGGAAGGAAATTCAAGGCAAATTTAAGTTAAATCTATGGGCTTAGCAGTGTTATACGTAGACCTACATGAAAAAAGTACAGCAGATATTTACATGCTATATCCAGAAAATCATGTCTGCTTTCAATAAACCAACTTACAAGAGCCTTCATAGCAGAATTTTGTGAAGGAAATGCGTAATACGGGCTAAGTGAAGAAGTTGAGAGAAGGTTTTTTTTTGGTTAATCGCACTGTTGCAGTCCTATTTAAAAGCTTTCAGTAAGCAAGCGCTCGTGGAAGTGTTGAATCGTTATGAGCGCCCGAGAAAAAAGTCATGCTTTCTGAATGAGAGTATAACCGTTTGATCCTAAATGTACCTCAAGATTATGTCGCAAAACTGGTAAGAAGTGATGGGGGTTACAGTTACAGCATTTCACTTCACATATATCAATGCAGAGCAGTGCGTTCCGAGAGGGATCTGGATCTCGAGCAATTAAAGCATGCATTAGCTTCCAGGTCATTGAAGATTTTGCTCCAAAATGACGGCTTAGTGTCCATCCGTCTGGGACGAAATGTGTGCGCTGTAATCACGTACATAGACTGAGATCGAAATTAAAGTAATGTCTTCGTGATACCCATTCAAGGATTCGTATTAGCATTGTCATTAAAAGGGGGAACTTTGAGTATTCGAACACTTTCAGTGGGCGGGAGAGAAGGAAAATTGGAAAAAATAGAAGAAGGAGCGAAGGAGCAAACCATTCGAGTAACAAAATGTATCTATCAGTAGAGCCTGGAAATATCACTTTTTGTGGAAAACAATTGAACACCTTTTTTTCAATGTTTCGTTGTTCGACAGTATTACTCAAGTCAAAGTTTTGATGAAATCGGTAGTGTTTTTAATGAAATGAATGGAAAGTCCGTTAAGTATTTTGTGGGTGTACATTACCATTAGTTGGTTGGAGGGGCAGATGCAGAGTCAATTTTTGGGGGGGTATGTTACTTTTTATGGTCTTTCTGAAACTTGAGGCTACACGTTGAGGTTTCCGTGCCTTTTTTTAAAGGATGGGAAATTTAAAAGACAAAACTCGCCTTTCTCTCTTCGATGGAGCAAACCAAGACTCTTCTGTGTTCAGATTTTGAATAAAGTTGTTTCGGATTCTGGGGCTTTAGACCAAAAAAGTCTCCGGTATCTGGTCAGCGCGCGCGTCGCGTTGGCAATATAGAAAAAAAATGGTATAAAATGGTGTCCAAAAGCTGCCAAACTTGCCTAATCGACTGGAATCCTGCTACTGCGTAATCTTAATGTGTTTTGATTGGGTACGGTCGAGTATAAAGGAGTCCCTCTAGTTCCCCATACATTTAGTCGGGCGCTCTTTTCAGATGATGTCATCTCTATATTGTACATTTACATCTGGGAACCAGGCAAACAAGGTGGTCTGATGTCATGACATGAGACATGACATACAAGCTGAAAATGCTTTTAAACAGTGAAAAGTGCGGGGGCAAGTTTATTTTAGTGTTGGTTGCGGACGGCGTTTACGTGCGCATGTAGTTGCGATCAACATCGCGCGTTACATGTGCATCATTTCTTCCAGAAAAAAGTGAGGGTAAAATAAAGAAGCCGCGTGGCCGCATCGCTTTTGGAGCTACCCAGCTCCTGACCAGAAACCAGAGACTTTTATCGGATTTAGTGCGTTTTCTCCAGGAGTCCAGAACTGAAAGAACGTCTTTCGGTCGGCAAATTTAAAAGAGTTGGCCACTTATTTGTTTTGGAAATCTCCGTGCAAAAATCAATTTTAGGAATTAAATGACTGTCAAGGACCAACCACCTGTCGAATGTATAAGGAATATTGGTATCGTAATCTTAATCTGAAGAACAGTCAGACCATCAAACTAGGCCTATTTTGATAAGAAACTGGCTTGGAGCCTCAAACTAGGCCTATTTTGATAAGAAACTGGCTTGGAGCCTTGACGGAGTGTTATCCAAGCGGGGAGCAATGGCCATCATTCCTGCAATATTGTCCGCATGCTCACAATGTCATTCTTGCCTGGGGCATTTACGAAGGACTTTTGATTAGCCTAGGCCTGCTGTGTAATTAACTTTTTGCACCAATGAACACTTGATAATTGAAGTGTACTGTAAGGGCGTATTCGCTGACCGTCTACTGTCAATTGAAAGGTCACATTATCGTGGTGACGTTACAACAGGTTAAAGGCAGTTGTAGCGTTAATTTTTGTCCCCTTCAATAAGCAATGGGCAACTGTCTGTTCAATTCCGTCATTGCCTTGGGCGGTCCCTCGTGAAAATCTTAAAATTCCTTCTTAAAAAAGTCTTCTAACAATCGCATTTCCGTATACAATGAATTCGTGCTCTGGCGAAAATCCAGCACCGTGAGTTTCTCGATGACCACAAAAGGAAAGAACACATTTTGACTCCAAATAGTATACGGAAGGGTCAGACCGCAATCAATCATGAATTGGCCTCGGTCTGTCCCTGTTTCAATGATTGTATATAGTTTAGTTTTAATCAAAATGTGTGGCATGAACATCAACAACATCAATACTATAGCAACAGTTTACTATAGACCACTGAAAATGGTGTTGTGATGAATTAACTTAGCAAATAATCAGAAATGTGGCATTTTATTGTACGCATTGTGCAGAAATTTTTAGGTAATGGGGAACCACCACTTCTGGGTCACCTATTGGGTTTTTCTCTGAACGATTGTTCTCTACACAGGGCTGGATAGAAAATCCACAGAAGTAAAGACACTGGAGCACGGGGGATAAAATAAATTTTAAAAAATACCCGGTTGTGGAAAGGGGGGGGGTTACTGCCACCTTGACACTAGGGGACGCTGTTCATGATGTAGATTTCGCTCGTCGCCTAGCAACAGAACAGGGCGCTCGGAAGGGCTGATGGCCTTGTACAGATTTTAGTGAAGGAAATGCGTCACGCGGGGTCACAGCGAACAACGCGCAGAGCATTGTGGGTAAATTTCTGCCAGGCGCGCGAACTCGCTTTAACGCGTTACACAAGCGGCGGTTATCAAATCGATGTCTTTTCTTTTTCTTCCTCATTGCTGAAAATATTTTCACTACACTTTTTTCGTTCATCGAAAATGATCAACATAACCACTGATTTAAAATAGATCGCCAAAAGACTCGTGATCAGTGATACCTTGTGAGAAGATAAATTACCACACTATGATTGTTCCAAGGCCATGTTTTTATAAGGCCTACAGCCGAGACTTTACCCGTGCCAAAGCATTGCCATTGGCGAACCAAAAACATTAAATAAGGAGCCGTCCATAAGGTACGTACTTTTCAGAGACCCCTCCGCCTGTAGGCGTGGCGTGCGCAGTGGCTCCAACTCCCCTCCTCCCCCCGTACGCATATGCATTCCACAATTCCAGAAGACGCTGCTGCCTGGTCTTTGTGTCATGAGTATTGTTGCCGTTGACCATTTATTTATTGATACATCCCGAACCTTACGTAAACAGCGTATATTACGTCTTTTATTTTCTTTAGTTTGTCCCCCCCCCTTTTTCAGAGCTAATGATACACTTTAGTTATTGGGGAGTCCAAAAAATACTTGACATCCGCTCTAATTTTTTTCTCACCATGAACAGTTTGGGGGATGATTCAAATCATCCATCTCAGTTTAAAATTAAGAATGTGTTGGGGGTTACACCCCCATCCCAGTGATATACACAATGGCGAAACTACGGGTGCCCCCCCCCCGGCGCGGATGCCTGTGCCCACCGGGAGTTCACCCATTTGAAATCTGTGAATAATCTCCGTTGAAATGCACTTGCGACTTATTTTCTTGTGGTGTCCCCTTGAAAAATGTGTGCACCCAAGGGTCTCCCCCAAGGAAATTTAGCCTTAGTTTACACCGCTGGATATTCGGCCATGAAAACGGCAATGTGGTACCAAATTTAGGATTTGAATTCAGTAATTAAGTACCCTTGCAGATAAATTGTGTGATCTTCAATTGAATAGAACAAAAATGAGTTGTGCTACGTATCTGAAAATATATCTGCAACGCAATATGATCTTCAAGTGGAAGTTTCAGCGTGAATCGAAAATTTCACGAGTTTCCATATGATTTCAAATCAATATTTATGTCCTTTTCTGTTAGAGAAAACGGATGTTACTTTTAGGCTGCTCCGGAAGGCACCCTTTATAGAATTACATTGCAACTGAAGTAGTTCACTGTAAACGTGTGAGTTACGACTAAGATCTGTGTCGTTGTGTGGAATGTAAAAGCGTAAAAGAACCGCACTGGTGTCCAACGCCGAATTCAATTCATCAAACGATAATCGTTTAATTGAAGAAAAGAGACACAGTGGTGGACGGAGAGAAGCGAGGTGCGATTCTGCCATCAGAGCAGCTTGGAAAGTTAGACTACTTTTACATTACAAGACTTAAAAAGGGCTGATTAATCGTATTTAATATTGTAGTCTACTTGACTTCTGAACTCAAGTCCAGAAAACGCTGAGATAAAGTGGGGGGGGTCCCCTTGAGACAGAGTTTTTTCTTTTTTAAAGAACAGAAAGCATAAACCCTTTTTAGCATTTTCATTTGGATGGGGTTATTCTGTGGTATGTACGGTCGTACAGTGCATGATTATTTCAGAAAAAAATCCTAAATTTGTCCCTTTTGGACTAAATTTTAAAACACTGCCAGCTGGGGCCAATTTCATGGAGGTGCTTAAGCATAAAATTTGCTTAAGCGGGAAAAAACTTTGCTTAATAAATAAAGATTACCAGCTTAAACTCTATATGATAGTCATGCTAACAAAAAAAAAACAAAGCTAAATACGATCCCAAAACAATATACATAACATGGAGTTTGGGCTGGTTACCAGACTTATCAAGCAAGGTTTTTCTCGCGCTTAAGCCAATTTCATGCTTAAGCAGCTCTATGAAATTGGCCCCAGCTGGATATAATTTTGAGAGAGTCCATTTGATTAACAAGTTTGTTCCACAAGGTAAGAAGTCAAAAGTCGAACTCAAATCCGAAGGAACTGATACTAGTTCAAGTAGTTAACAAAGCAAGATTCATTAAAGAACTAAATCCATCGCAGAATCGATTAGAACTAACGTTTTAATGAACAGTCTAAACCGATACGTGTTCAAAGAGGGAAATAAAGGAAAGGAAATAACAGGCACAAAGTCTTAAAACCACGAACACCAGGCTGAAGGCTTAAGATGTTTTTACATCCGCACATTTCTGTGTCCGTTCCCGCACCCGCCAGTTTTTTTTAATTGGTGATAACCCATCCGTTGATTTCAATGGGCGCTGTCCTGGTATTTCTCCCATTACTATTTATACTTTAATAATACGACAAAATTACGTTTGTTTGTTTGTTTGTTTGTTTGTTTTTCAGATTCTTGCATCTCCGGCCCTTGTTTAAGAAAAGGATTGGTAGATCAATCAATGTTTACAAAGACATTAATATGGGTTTATTGATTTCCTCGGGGTACAAAAATCACAACAAATTTCTTTCTAAACTGGGAAAAAATAATGGACAATTACAAATGAAAAGTGGGAAAAATTAAAAGCAACCAATCTTAAATATTTACACAATTCAATGGTATTAATTTTGTATCATTAATGATCGTTTTCATTCCCAACTACTGGCGCGCTTTGCCAGTGATAAGTGGATCTATATACTACAAGCAGAATTGAGGTAAGATTTGGAACCAAATTCAGAAAACCATTCCATGCGTAATCTGTATATTTACAAGTCGATGATTACAAGCCGGCTGCACTGGCAACCGACTGGGCAGGGGGGACACGGTACCTATTCATCCAACGCTCGTTCTCTTCACGCAACCATGTCTTAAAAGATTCACTGGCCAAGAAAACCAGAAAAAAAAAACTTCCACAAAGTTCACATTCAATTAAAAATGACTTCTGTGACGGATATTGTCTGTAGTCCTATAAAATAAGTCAGGCTACAATGATTCCATGTGTAATGATTTCCTGTCTTGTTTACGTGCATGTGGGAAGTCTCTTTTGAACGGCTCAACTGTTCATTCAACCCCTTTAAGTCAGGCCACAGGATTATCAAACCTACAGTGCCAGCACATTCACTGAATCCAACTGTACTGGTGAGTTCAACCATTTGGATCACGGCCAAATTACTACCTCTGACATCCCATGGATCTCACTTAATGCAGCTTCTGAGCAGAAAACGAAAGTTAAAGTAACTTAAGTGCTTCAGCATGGACCCAGTCCAAAGCAATATACTTCAATGACGTTTTGGCAGGTTATCGAGTAGGCATGCGCGTGTTTTGCTCAAGAGCCCCGTGTGTATTTGAGCTATCAAGTAAAACTGACGGAATAAGAAAACTCCTGTTACCATTAAATTTGCTTCCGAGAAAGGAAATGCTACTCCCCTTTAAAACACACTCAGTTTCCAAAACCCACTTATTTACAGGGAAAGATTACGTTTATGTACAAAAGTGTGAATTGGTCGGTGTGAGCAGTGACAACACGAACCCTAGTTTCCCATCCTTTTGTGAAGTAAATTCCATAAACCCCCAATAAAGTGCCAATGTTAATGCTGCGCATCAAATAAACACTGTAAACTCAATTATGGAACTGGTAAAGTGTTTCACTACTTTGCTTAGGACTGTTATTCTTCACAAGCTAATGAGACAAGAAGACCTTAAGAATTTGTCAATGTGCTAGGAATAATACCAAAACACATCACCTTTTCGAATGCACAATGTCTACTACCGAAACCGACTGGATCTCACCAAAATAAGGCTTGAAATGACAACCCTCCTCTGTGAACCTTCCATTTCTCCCAAATATCAGCCACACACCACAAACCGTGTGCTCTGGTCAATGCACTGCACAGCTATTACCAACACAAGTACTTTGCTGAAAACTAATGCTAAGGAAAGTATTTATGAACAATAAAAGTGACCAAACAAAGGTGGCCAGGATTGCTAGGTAGTCTCATTGTTGTAAAAAAAAGTTGCCAACAACTAGTCACAGACCCTGTTTTCCACGGACTGTAAAAAAAGGTTCGGAAACTTACCGTCGAGTCCATTCTCTTTGTCGGTATTTAGATTCCTCGTACAGATTTTATTCATTTGTTGCCATCAAGTCACTTTTTGGGGTGATCATTTTCATCAGGATCTGGTCATACTCAAACTACTTAATTTGGACACAGCTTCAAAACGGCAACACAAGAATCTGCCACAGCTCTTTCCATAGTCAGGACTGGGACACGGCTTCAAAATGGCAACACTAGAATCTGCCACGGCTCTTTCCATGGTCAGGACTGGGGCACAGGTTCAAAACGGCAACACTACAATCTGCCACAGCTCTTTCCATGGTCAGGACTGGGACAAGGCTTCAAAACGGCAACACTACTATCTGCCACGGCTCTTTCCATAGTCGGGACTGGGGCACAGGTTCAAAATGACAACACTACTATCTGCCACGGCTCTTTCCATAGTCAGGACTTGGGCACAGGTTCAAAATGACAACACTACTATCTGCCACGGCTCTTTCCATAGTCAGGACTTGGGCACAGGTTCAAAATGACAACACTACTATCTGCCACGGCTCTTTCCATAGTCGGGACTGGGGCACAGGTTCAAAATGACAACACTACTATCTGCCACGGCTCTTTCCATAGTCAGGACTTGGGCACAGGTTCAAAATGACAACACTACTATCTGCCACGGCTCTTTCAATGGTCAGGACTGGAGCACAACTTAGTGGAGTATAAAATCTACAACACTTTTCAAATATGTACAACACTTTGAAACGTTTTCTGCAGTACGTTTCCTTGTATTCTGAATATCTTATCAAAGTAAGATGATCTTTACCTGACCCAAACATGAATGTACAGAAAATGTTCTGCAAAATCTCACTCAAAGAAATGCAAGCTTTCCCATAAAATTTGTCATGTTTTTTCCTATCATAAGGATCAACTTTTTGTAGCATTGTAGGAAGGTATTTTGCAGCTTGCTTCCTGAAAATTCTCCTCCGTAAACTCTTGTTCCAACTGTAACATCTGTCACAGAAGACAAACTGTATTCCATGGATATTTCAAGTTGCCCAGTACTAAATGGGGGTCATCTATCGTTGCCAGTTGTGTTCTATCATGGCTGTTGTAGCTGGGTGATCTTGAACAGCTGGGTCGTCGTGCTTCAGATGAGGCCGCGCATCTTCTTGTACTCATTCAGGTTGAGTGACCGCCTGGGGGCGCCCTCCTTGGCCCCCGTTTCCATGCTTGAATTCAGGGCCATGGGACGGGAATCTGCATTTGAAACAAGAGCAGACATCAAAAATTGTCCTTCACTGGGAATCGGGCAGACACTTTCCCTGAAACTGAAGAGCAGTTTCCATTTAAGAGCATCCTAAATGTAGGGTATACCATGAAGTCTACAATATCTAGATACTACAAAACATGTTTATATCAACTGTGGACTTTATACATGTTAAATAAACATCGTACATGTGGCACCGTCTTGCAAAATTACACTCACGCAGGGCGCCTTTTCTATTCTTACTGCACTGCATTGTGGGATTGATTCTGCACCAGATACATGTCAGAAAATGTATTTGATTGTCTACCTCAAAGTGATCAGCATGTGCATTATGCATAAGAGCCAAATGAATGATTGGCAAAGTGCAACTGGGCTGAATAGCTATCATCCAAGAAGATGGGGG
>NW_019091571.1:467602-494547 GCF_001949145.1 Acanthaster planci | reverse complement strand
CAGTTGTTGGGTAGCACAAAAGTGCAATCTGATATTCCTGTGAGGGACTGTTGGTGCAGTGCACAACACAACACAGCTGTGCTTCCTTGAGGTGTTTACCAAATGACCCAAAGAGTGACTTCAGCATAGGAGGCTTAATAAAGTGAAGTTTCCCAGTAACTAATACTCATTACACCAATCAAGTCAACTTCATTCAGAATCCAAAATTCAACGGACTGTTTCTCTTCAAAATCCATCTACTATAAGTGATGAAATCTCTAGTCTACGATTACACAGAAAGCCTGTGCAGTCTTTTATGTAATATGCTACTGGCTGATAAAATGTGACCTTATGTCCTGGGAACCAATCAGACGCTACCATTTCCTCGTAAACATTGCATCCAGTCCAACACAGTGAATATGTGACCATGGGAAAACTGTACATTGCTTCCTGCGGCCTACTGATGAGAACGTATTAGGCCTACACATATCCACTGCATTTCACTCACTAAAGGAACAATTGTGCACAAAATCCAGAAGCATCAAAACACAAGGTCAAATACGAGTTGACCATGAATTGTCAGAGCTGAGAGACATCAAAGCACAACCTACTCTATATATCGGTCGACCTCCATTGGAACCTATCCCAATGCGTACATAGCATCCAATGACCGTGTCAGCAAAGAACGGCATGTGTACCCATCTATTGACAAGAATCAAAGCAAATAGAAAAACACTCACCAAAATGGGACATAAAATCAACAGGAAACAATCTTCTGAGTCCAAAAAAAGATGCTAAATCATTGAATCTCTTAGTTCAGTTGGCTAAAATTGTTTAATAAACAATGTGTAATAACGTTATGTATATGTCACAATGTCCACTTTGGCACAAGAACCACGTCATGTGCTGTGACTGTCCTGTACACTGATAACAAAATTTCAAGGTTATAGTTCCAAAAAGACAGAAATTCGATTAATTTTGAAAAAACAAATGAAAAAGTACAAGTGGCTGACCAAAATCATGTAATTAGACAGATTCTGTGGTTCTGAAAAAGGCTTGTCCTAACCAAACTTCTGCTGATAGAAAGACACACATCGGGATAACCGAACGAGTATATCAGAGGAGATACCTCACCTTTCCATTTTATGCCTTGACAACCTGATTTTGGAGAGCTCCTCTTTGGTGGAAATGAACGTAACCCTTGGCGTTTCATCCTCACTGAAATGGGGAAAAAAGGCAAAGGAGAAAGGAAAAATAACGAAAAAACACTCGTATTGAACTCAGACGACCTTCATAGTGCTGGTGTCACGTCAATTTGGACTCTCACAAAATCTGGTCTATTTTCCCTTGTATACACTGCTCAAAAATATAAAAGGATCAGACATTTGCCCGTCAAAATTTCAGGCAAGTGTCAACCTCATTGATTTTACTTATGCAAGTTCACGATTGGATAAGCATCACAGAATGTGAATGATAATGTAATTGCTCAGTCATATGTTTCAGAGTCCAATTGGCTGCAGGGGTCAACAAGTGAATATGATCCATAAATTTTTTTGAGTCGTGTAGAATCCCTACATTTAATATGCACATCATTTGCAATTTCTCGGTGCACCAAGTCATTTGCATTATATCAACGATTTCCATTTTTCGCACAAGCTCAAACTTCCCTCTAAACCAAATTAGTTGCTTGCCAAAGAAAAAAAAATGGCAGGGAAGGTTCATTGAACAGGATACAATGTAAGGCTGGAAATGAGATTGACAATATTGGACATAATAACACATTGTGAAGGACTCCCTCAACTTTTTTCCATCAAGACCACGCTTGCTACTATTATTCACCTCAAGATGCTTGGTTTGTCACACTCACAGTGAAAACATACATGTGTGCAAACCACAACACCTTCAATATTACCCAGATGGTAAAAATCCTGGACCACGTTGCAGCCGGGATGCTTACCATCATCTGATCAACTGGCTGTGACTACTTGCCATACAGACATGTGTCATTTTCAGCCATAGTCATAACTGTTGGACACTGCCTTACAGACCATTTCTGGAGCCAAAGAGTGAAGCAGGTGATAAACCCGACAGAATATGGGCTTGGTAGCTTTGTTGGCAGAGTGTAGGTACGTGTGTTCTGGAGGTTGCAGGTTCCAATCCCACTCAGGTCAATTTCTTGTTTCTTTACAATTAATATGTAAGCACCTAGTCAGTTTTCCTATAAGCTTTGTTTAAGAGAGAGGGCTATCGTACTTTCTGTAAACTCATCCCACCAAGGAATCCTGATGTCTTTGAGAGGACTCGACATTTTCACCGCAACAACAAACTTCCATGACAACTACAAACTAGGTGACGTCGTATGACTTACTCGCTACGCTCTTCATCTGAGCCTCCGTAGGATGAACTACTTGAGGAATCTGAAGAATCCTTCTTCTTTTCCTCTTCCTCATCTTCGTCATCATCGTCAGAGTAAACATCACTTGCCTTCAGTGGTTCTCTTCTTGTCAGAAGGGTGTCTGTAAAATAGTTGTTTCACCATCAAATCTTTGCATCTTGAACAAGACTGAGGTTCAAATAGCCAGACTCCTTGACAATGTTACAATACAGACTGCTGGGCTATGTATAGGAACCCATTCAAGTGGCAACAGCTTGTCAGTTCAGACACTTTTCGACCACAGTCTGCAAAAGGCCAGTTTGAAATGTATTTTGGGTACCAAGAAATCTTACGCCTGGACTTTGAATGCAGAATTGAATCACTGCATAGACTTCCACAAATATTCTGCTCCATCTAAGAATAATAACACCAGCAAAATGAGAGGCCTGCTACACACCCCAACATCCAAGAACCTGAGTAAAATTTCCTCAGCTCAGTGCTATCAAATAACCTGGTCCTGGTTGTGTAAGTGAAGATGTTAGAATCTAGGTGGTAGGGGCTAAAATTTAGGGCAGCGGCTACGTTACAATGATGCTGAAAGTAGAATTAGGCTTAGATTTCCATTTGCTGAGCCCAATTTATTTTCCTTTCTTTCCTTTCCCTTGTGAATTGTTGTACAGGTTAAGGCTGCAATTGGAACAAGATGAGGCTCCTGGGTTGAGATAAAAGATATGTTAAAGGTAAAAACTGAGATCAGAATCAAGCTCTAAATCATGGTAAGAGTTATGCTTCTGGTCAGGATGTGTTTACAGTTAAATAACCTGTATTCTTCAACTTCTCTGCTCTCAGGATTAGTCAGTGTTGGGGTTCAGTTTTTGTGTAATGGTCAGAGAACTCAATGCCACCTGCTTTCATCTTTGGTCTTGAGTGTGGATCTTCATATCTTCTATTTCAGGAGTTGTGTTAGAAGTAATGTCGGGGTTCAGTTCTAGGATTAGGGTCAGGGGTCATCCTCACCTGTCTTCTTTTTCTCTTTTTTTTCCCTCTCTGCCTTGAGGTTGAGGATGGCCTGCGCCTTGCGGTCCTTCTTGTCTTCAATGGTACGGCGTCTCTCCTTGCTGATGTCGCTGCGGGAGGCCAGTCGGCTGCCGCTCAGGATGCCGCCGCTGTTGCCTTGTTCCTTGGCCAGCCGGTCGCGCTTCTGTCGCTTGCGCTCCCTCTTGGCCTGCCGCAGCTTCCGCTCAATCTCAAACCTGATTGGACAAAGATGTGTACAGCCACTTTAGTCTGCTAGAAACATAAATTTACTTAAGGAAAATGAACTATTCATTTAACCTAATTGGATTATTGTTGAAGAAAAGGAATGCATTCCAAATGAACACAGTGATTGACTTTGCATCAACCTGTGCCACTCAACGTAGAGAAATTCAGCATTTTTGTAAGGCACAAGCAACAACAATTCCAAATTTATCAGGCATGCAGCTGCAAAGTCTGGGGGAAAAAACGCACTTCTGCACAAGACTTTGTCCACTGTTTTTCAGTCTGTAGAAGCATGCACATGAGGTCATAAATGAAGAAATCAGTCACTCTGTGGACACTGGACAGGTTGTATGCCTGATCTACCAGCCTTCAAAAAAAGAAGAAGTAAATTTCAGCCGAAGATATATTGATGTCAAGTTGGACAGTCTGAAGCAACCTTTTTTGTTTGTCAACATTCCTAGTAAAACTACTGAATGAAAAATTTTAGCACCAAAGTTTCAAATCTAACTACAAATTTGGTAACTCTACAGTTGGTGAAAAAATCATGAGGCTCATACAGCAGCAGAAAAGGGTAAGAGGTATTAGGTGTTCCTTCTTGACCTTGTTTTGGCAACCTCCCGTTTCTCCAGTCGGTTGAAGATCTCCTGTTCTCTCTCCATCTCGGTCATCTGAGCCAGCCGGGCCTTGTCTTCCTCATCCCCCATCAGATTCTCGTCATAGCCATCCTTGAACTGTGGCTCATCATCCGACAAGTCGGAATCACCCGATGGTGAGAGAGAATCACTGCTGTCTGAGTCAGACACCTCGCCTGGGTGTGGCATCAGGTCAGAGAGTAAAACATTCACGTGTGACAAAGGTACAGACATATGTAAAAAAAAATCAGGTTTGGATGAGCTAATCCCGGTAAGCTTGGTGGTTGAGTGGTTAATACACAGATCTCCACTTGTAAGCAGAAGGACATGGGTTTGAGTCCAACCTGTGTAAGCCTGTAAATTTCTTGCAAGCTCTCGGATAAAACATTGTGTATGCACAAGTAACCCTACTTGCCCCGCGGTGTCTATAGAGTACCGAAGTGTGATGTCACCGTAAACCAGAAAGTGCAGTTCAAACGAATGGAGTACGCACGGGTGTTGGTTCACTCGCTGGTTCTCGCGCTAATGCCTTTTACACACTAATTGTACGCGTGACATATTCACTTCGGTACTCTATTGGAGGCGTTATAATTGGTTATTTCCTTCAGAACGAATTGCTTCTAAAAGCATTAGTTTGCTGATATTTCCTTTTTTTTCTTATGTAAAATTTTCTATTCTACTGAAAAATAAAACATTAAACACCAAAACTGTGTACTTTTTGTGACAATTCTTCCATTCAGCACACATGAAGTGCATAGCCCTGTGCTTGCTTGCTTGGCTGGGGCTGGCTGGGCCCTGGATTTTCCTGTTTGGCCACATAATCCTCCCTTTTTAATTGCTTGAGGGTGCACCATTTTGCATTTGAAAATGTTAGCGTGTAAAAAAAAATAAATAGATACAATATTTGTGTGTTTTTGTTTGTTTTGCCCATTCCCTTACCTTCCTTTTTAAAAAAAATTTGAGTGAAATTCGGTGACGCATGTGAGCAGCACGTGAGTGCTGCAATTGGGCAGGCAGTGCAGCCAGGCTTTAGCCGTGGCATGCACAAAGCTTCCTTCAGGGCGGTCACATGGCCACCATAAAGAATCAACGATTGGACCGCGTGCGTGTGGGCTACAATCAGGCCGGGATAGGCAATCAGGCCTACTTGAAAGCTAGGATTTGTTTAGGTTGCAGTCCGGCGAGTGGATTACAATTTCACTGGCAGCAAGCACGTTTGTGTATCCATGCAAAAAGATGAAGTGCAGTTTGCAGAAATGACTCAAAACTAAAGTCTCTGTGTTCTTTTTCCACTCATCGTTAGTAATTTGGCAGCAGTCTTTTTAGATCGGCCCATAATTAAACAACTTTGTGTAAAGCCGATGTAGTCGTGTGGGCATTTTGAGTGCGGAGGTATTTTGTACATAAACGCCTATTCTTTTGGCAGGAATGAAGAATGTCTTTAAGATAAGTGGAGTTTCAAGTTAACCGACTTTGAGTAATCTAGAGTTTTACTGTATTAAACTTTAAAATTGGTTTAGGATTAGCACTAAAACTGCAGTCATGTACTGAAATGAGTCAGTCACAACTGCCAAAAAGTGGAAACCTAAAAAATCCACTCTGATTGAGGACTTGAAAAATACCACATGGGCTAGCGTCTGGACTTGAGCTTAGAATCCAGTAGGCATTTTCAATGATGTGAAGCTTTTGGCCTTGTGCTCGGACACACTGAGTGTGAACGAGTCCGGAGCCATTAAAACACTAATGAAAGGGTTAAGTGTCGGATGGAGGTCAGTGCTCAAGTCAAATCCAAATATCAGCCTCTTACTATCAAGTTTTGTTAAAAGAGTTGGCAGGGGTTCTTTTGGCCGAGGAACCTTCTTGATTCATTTGAAGATTTCCACAGCACAGAAAGTCAATGACGTATTCTGTGTATTTTTATATTTCATAAGGGCATCTCGCTCCGGAATGTTATGCTGGTTTTAACTGCCCTATCTTCCAAATGCCGGGAGCCTTACCTTCTTCCAGAGACGACTTCTCAGAGTCACTATTGAGTGCCGAGTCCTCTGATTGAGCTTTGGAGGTTCGCCGTTGAGTGACCTTCTTTTTGACCCTTCTCTTCTTCTTGTTACCTCCAACAGTCCACTAAAAGAGAAATAAGAAAATGAATATCGTAACAACCACACATAATTATTTATTTATGACACAACATTGAACATGACGTATCCTTTAGTTGAGAATGTCAGTTTTAGAGCTTACGTAAAATCTCTGCAGCACAGCATCAGGGAAGCAGTCTTCAATTCAAGCGTAGCTCAACCGCCCAACAAAACGCAACATACCATTTCATTTGTTTACCTTCAGTCTTCGTTTGCATTAACTTTTAACTTTTCTGTCAGTTGGTTGTAGGTAAAAACCTTAAAGTTCTGAAAACATGCCTACTAAGCCTCATCCCACACATCCCTGAACATGACAATGAAAATGACATCCCTGGTTTCTGTGTACCAAATTTATAAATCCAGAGATTTGTAATAACGTTGCATACATACATGTGGACAAATCTGGCAGAAAGAATTAGAAGCCCTTGGCCTTCCACGGGGCCATCCTTGCCGTGATTTGCCAAAGCATGTACACACGCTCAAGTTAAGACAATGTGTGTTAGTGCGATAGCCCCCAAGGAATGGTGACTCCTCAGATTTGTCCATTGTTAGGAGGGGGCCGACATAATCATGACGTATTCACCTCATCGTCACTTTCTGATGTTTCTGATTCTGTGTCACTCTTCTGTGAGGACTGCGTTGTTGCCTCCTTTGGACTTGACTCTGGTTCTGTGCGTTTCCGTTTGGCCAGCGAAAGTAGTTCCTGTGTTAGTGTCAATTTTCATGGTATTAATGAAAAATGTAGCCGAAGTCTTACCACCATGACCATTTTCATCTTATGATTTATAATAAATATCAAGAATTAATTTTTAAAGCTATTCATTGTTTTCGAAAACACCTGTCAATCACAGAACTACGTGTGTGACCGTGTATGATCATGGAGGAATAAATCCTCCATGATATGATGAGCAATGTTGATTATCCAGTAATAGGCCGTGTGCGTATTTTGTATTTGAAAGCACAAGCACATGACCAATGCGATCGGATTGAGAAACAAGCTGAGGTGGGCATAGGCTTACCTCCTCTAAATCGGAGCCACTACCCTCACTGGAGCTATCGGAATCAATTACAGCACGACTCTTCTTCCGTTTGGACATCTTGGTTTGTTATCAAGACTTCGATTTATGTATTAAAATTGGATAAAAGTTATGTATCTACACGAACACGAAATGCAGGGAGAGTTCCCGCATTATCCGGATCCGCGACACAAATCACAAATGTGACGAGCGCCCTCAAACATGTGGAAAAGTCACTTGACCATAGAAGTGACCGTACAACGTGACTCCGTGTGTGATCCTTAATAGTTTAGTGCGTCCTATCATGCATATTAATATAATTTTTTGACGAATAAATGAAAAAAGCGTATTCTAAGAAGCTTTCAAAGCTAATAAATCATTTCTGAAACTTGTGTTCATGCCGATATTTCATTATTTCATGTTTAATTCTTCTTACGTTTTTGTCCATGCTAAATTAATAGACTGGTGTATATGTCCTAGACATGAAAAAGGGCTCCAGATGTATTTTCCTTTCGATGTAGATGCACACGATCAAAGCTAAAATACTCGGACGCACTGACTTTCAAATCGCTCAGAAATACATGTACATTTAAATCATTGGAGTCCAGTTGGTATGCAGTGAAAGTCATGGCAATCGTCAAGAAAAGAAAATAGACTAGTACTAGTTTGAACTAGAATATATTTTGTTAGCTTCAGCAGAAATTTTCTCAATACTGACAATGAACTTCTGAAGGAGAACGTCGACCTTTTCAGCCATTGTCATAACTCATGGGGATGAGGAAAATTTCTCAGATGCTTGCCCCCCCCTCCATAATTCGGTGCATGTATAAACTATACTGTCCTCTTTTTCTGCTTGATCGACTTTCTGAAAAAAATACTTGCAGTGACATTATGCAGAAAATGCACTTGCAATTAAAGCAAAAGTAAAAAGGCTGGTCTAAGAGGTGATTTAAGTGAAGTCACAGACAGAATTTGCGGCATAAATGTAGTAGAAACATGACACCCCCCCCGTTACACACATGGCACACACTTTACACACAATCTCCCACGACATAAAATACTGTCAGGACATGTAATCAGTCTACAAAATGTTGGGCAAGTCTGGGTTCAGAGGTCACATGTTGAGCGCGCCAAGTCCAAGAAGACAAAATTTTGTTGATTTGTGCTGCAGGCATTATGCATGACCGTAGTTACTGACGTTCGCGTTACTGCAGTAGTCACTGTACGACTTGGGAGTCTGTGCTTGTTTGGTTTAACGTTTTCACCTTTCCGAAATTCATTTTTTCAAGAAGAAGAAGCTGGCAGATCATGTTGGGAGTGGAAAATTCTGAGGTAGGGCCTAGGCAGAAAAACGGAAGTCTTGACCATGTTGACCATGTTGACCATTTTCCCACTGGTGTGGCACGGACTCTCACTCCCGATCCATCCTAAGGATGGATGGATCGGGAGTGAGAGTCCGTGCCACACTAGTGGGGCTAGCCATGACTAGCCCTACCCTCCACTATGTTCTTGGGCTGATCTGGTGGTGGACCATGATCCGTGGCATCCATCATGTCCATGGACATGATCAGATGATGGAGGCATCCACATTTTTTCCGGGTGCCCATCAGCAGATCAGAAGAAATAGGTGTCCTAAACAATTTCCAAACTGATGTTTGAAAAGATTGATCTGTTATAAAGGCCGAGGCTCTAACTCTCTACCGAGTTAAAAATAAAACTTTTAATCATGTTGATCCTGAATTTCACCTAATTATGATTATACCTCCTAAGATGCTAACGTTTTTGGCTACGGCTGGAATTCTAAGATAGAATTAGGGGAGAGTAAAATTTAAAGAAACAATACTGTTTCTTGAGTCACTCCTAGTTTTCTGCCTGCATGACTTCTGACTTCTTGCATGTCTTTGTAGGTTCAGCCTCTGCAAGTGCAGCCTTTACTGCTGGACAGTGATCTGTTTGATGCAGAAGATAGCGATTCCGATGCTGACTACGCAAGGAGGTCTCCCACACCGCCCCTTCAGGGAGTTGCTTCACCACAGTCTGATAGACGTACCTCCCCGATCCACGAGGACAGCCCTCGCCATCAAGGTCATAAACTGAAACTTGAAGACAAGTCCTAGGCACCTTTTTTTGTTATATTGGAGCTGAATGTTGCTGAACTAGACAGCAATTCAGCAAGAGCCTTTGTAAATAAGACTGCATTGCTGGAATTCGGGCCCTTTTCCAATACTCGACTTAGGCCCCATCTCAGGCTTCGTTCCCAAAACCAATCCCCGATTGTGGGCCTGAAGCGTTTAAATTAAATTGGATTACTGTAATTTCTGGCTCTCTTGCACCTTATTTGATGTTTTGTGGCACTATTAAACTAATTACTGCACTTACAGCTTCAACGTCAGCTAGTTAAAAAACAGTTGAAGCCTGAGACAGAGCCGGAGTTGAGTATTGGAAAACCTTGGACTGTCAGATCTCAACGGCCCACACTCAACAGCTATGTTGTGCACAGTTAGGCATCCTCAACTTTAGTTGGATAGTAACTCTGCATATTTGCATATTCATTGTCCAGTAACACTCCCATTGCATAGCACATACAAGTACTGTGTGTTGTAAGGCATCATAAATGTTTGCAAATTAGATGGTATGTGGTAATTTATTGATTTCTAATTTAGCTCTTGTATAAATCATTTTGGCCAAAAGCTCATTACATGTACGTTTAAACACAAAAAAGCACCTCCGATGAAATTGCAATTTACTTGGCCAGGACAGTTTTCAAATGATTTTATTTCATGGTTGCCTGGTTAGGGTGAGTACATTTTCATTTCTTGTGTTAATGACGTTGTATCCCTGTTACGGTTTACTTTCTTCTTAGTTGGGGCAGTAGACAAAGTTGGGATAAACAGGGTACAATGTGCATGAAACCCCAATTCCCAGTTGGGACTTGGGACATAACAATATTAATGTCCATTTGGCTGCAATTCTCCCTGCTGATGCATCTTGCCAAGAATCTTCTTAAAACTTTCAAAATCCTCCACCAGTGACACAATCTGTGTACATTAACCCTAACACTCCTCAATCCTCCAACAGGTGAAGGATTGAGGAGGGTTAGGGTTAACTTTCGAGCCCCTCATAGAGTCACAGTTACTGGGTTGCAACCTATTACTTGCTCGGCCTTGCAAATTTCTCCAAAAACCTGCTGACCAATTTTTTGAATTGTCTGAGATGGTCAGGTGCTGATCACAAGGCAGTGTACCCATCATAAACGTACATGTATCAACATTACTCCTTCAGATGATGAAGACAGAGCATCGTCTCATTCCGACGACGAAGAAAATGAACCTGACATCCACCGGCAGAAATCACCTATCAGCAAAAGTAAAAGAGCAAAGGTATATTGAGAGTATTCTGGAAACCTACTGTGTGAATTCTACGGAGGGCCCATTTAAAGAAATGTAGGATAATGCACAAGGTGGTGAATATGAATAATTAGTAGGTTGTAAAAGAGGAGTTTACCATGTGTATAACAATCTTACATTCCATCACAAAGTTCCAAGTAGGTTACTTTTGGCAATGTAACTGTTAATAATACATGTACTGAGGAAAAAACTTTCAATATTAGCTTTTTTTTTTAGTTTTCAAATATCCGACTTTTTTAATCTCTGGTCATATCCTGAGTGTAAACAATGTTTGAAATGAAAAGGAAACCGAAGTAAACTCAAGAAATTCATCCTTATACAAGCTTTGCTTAGGGGGAATTATGACTTCTGTCCATACCATTTGGGGTGCAATCAGTCAACCTACGTAATTGCTCAATCTTTGCTCCATCCATCAATCTTATTCCACGATTTGTTGAGAATTTGGCCATTAGCCAGTTGCCTCTCCATTCTAATTCACGATTGTGGAAGATTTTTTCATAAAAGTGACATAAAGTTGAAGTTTCATGGGATTGACCCATCATGCAAACTCATTGGCCAGTCATTGCCAACAGTGTTGAAAGAACATATGACATTTTAGCTGAATGAAACGGGGCAGGATTTTCATTGATTTATGATGTTTTCTTTTCTGCAGTCTTCCATAGCTCAGTCAAGAAATCGCAGGGTTCCAAAGACTGACATCAAAAAAATCCACAGTGAGAGCCAACGCCTAATCAGAGGTCAGTCAGTCTTGTTTCGAAGTGTTTATTTTCTCCTTCAAGCGTGTGCATGTGGCTACATTTTAATGTCTGTACGCATCTTTGCCCTCTATTGTCAGAATTGGGTGGACCTTTTCAAAGATACTGCAAGGACCTGATTTGGCTGTGTTCCAAAAGTTTATGCAGTCAGCAAAGCTTAAATTGATGTGCGTATCCATGTTTATGCTATACTCCAAGTACGGAAATGCCTTTGTTTTGTGTAGCTAGGAAAAAGCCTAGGAAATATCTCATTGTACTTGGCAGTGTGAACACCTGTTTAACCTGAATTTTCAATCATGATTTCCTAAAGCGTTCCTCGTCATTTTGTTCTAATAACCCAATCCCCCCCCAAAAAACCTCTTATACAGTTTGATCTGAGAGGGGAAATTGTCCAGACCTGGGTAAGTCCTCACAAGGCATTCATGCCCCACATTGTGTGGACCTCTTTTGATCACAGGTCCTCACTTGATATACCATGCCTGTCATGTGTGCTCTTAGTGGTAGCTACATGTCCACGTATTAACAGCCAATCTAAACTTTAATTCACAAATTACTCTTAGATTAATACACTAATCTAAGATGAAGTTGTTTTTTGTTGATTTTGCAGAGTCTGATTTGAGTCTTCCCTACCATAAGCCTAAGCCGCTGTCCCTGAATGACTTTTTCAGCAAGAAGCCTTCAAACTCTGGCATGCTGTCAGTGAAACCACTCAAAGGCCTTTCCAAGTAAGCCATTGTAGTGTTTATGAAATGGATTTAAAATAACTCCAATAAGCAATTACAGATGAATTGAATACAGGGTTCAAAAGTCAGTGTTATTCCTGGTTCCCTACCAGGCTGCATACTGTCCCATAATGAGCTCCCTAAGATGCAAGAGGTCAGCAAATTAGCATAGGTCTCATTTGCATAACAGTAGTACTATAAACATTACGTGCTGTGCATCAATCATCTTGTCCCTTCATTAGATTTTAAACAAACATTGTTCCAGGAAAGTGTAGAGATTTGCCTTCATTTTCAAGTAAGACATGAAAACAAACTAAAGGTTAATTTTTTCATCCACTCTAACTGAAAACTCTGAAAAGTAATTTTGGGATTGACTGTCTGATCATTTTTGGTCTTTTAGGTCAGTAATGGAAAGTTTAAGGAATTGCACCACCGAGGGATGTGGTACTCAATCTATTTGTCATCAAAAGTATTCTTTTCCTTTCATTTACCTTTTTATTTCCTCAGATGTCGGCAGATGGCCTCTCTTGTACAAAAGCAAAACAGTGCAGTGCCCGTCGTACTGAATGAAAGTACAGCTCGTTCACAGGTCTCATCAAAAACCAGTGCTCAGTCAAATCTGCATGGCCCACTCTCACAAAGTACATGTACCAATATTATTATTGATGCGGGGAACTTTCCTGATGGAGGAAAGGAGATCTCTCCTCTTGAGAAGAAGGTCCTATCTGATGTAAATACTTCAATTGAAGAGTTAGGGGAAGATTGTCATGTGGAAGAGGAAAGTAAAGTTCATTCACCAGTTAAGGATTTATCTGACAGGAATAAAAAGACAGACACTGTCATGGGTGAAACTATGATTGCGGAAATCGACACTGAAGTAAAGGATACACTGAAGCCACAAGATAGAAACCTTTCTGATATGGATGCTCAAAGTTTCACTTGCATATCGCCAAAAACAATCGGACCTTTTGAAGATGAAATGAAGGGAGATGGCATTTTAAGACAAGAAGATGAAAATAAGGGAAGGATGCAGTCTTCTGTCAACCTTGATGAGGAAGAAAACCACTTGCATTTTCACGATGCAACCATCCCGGTAGCAACTTCTGCAGTGCAAGAGGACGATGCTAACATCAGCATCACACCTTCATCGACTGCAGACAGGGAGCCTGCCTCATCCCAAACCCCCATCTTCACCCAGTCCCACAGACAGAAGCTCCTGGAGGCCAGCCTCTCCAAAGTCAAGACCTTGACGCCAAGACTCAGCGGGGAGGAAGAGTCGGTGATTGATCTGGATGATGCCGACAGTGACTCTGAGGCTGGCTTTGCGACACCGTGCAACCCAGGTCTGAATCGCCTGATGGAGAGGTTTGTCAGACACACAGCAAGGAGTACACCCAGGCCACAAAAGGAGGTTAAACTCAGGTTGGTGGAGTCGTAACATCAGGTTTGTTGCAATGAAAGTTGGAAACACTACATGAAAATTGTTGGTGTTGTTATTAATTGCTTGTAGTTATTATGCAAATCAGCTTACTTTTCGTCTTGAATATTCACACACGTCAAGATAAAAGGTTGTTTTCTCCGTAATTTTTTGCACAACTGAATTTTATACATTCATCACATTTTTATCTACGAAATATTGTGCAAGATATTCCAAAATGTAAATCTAGCACGCAGAACTTTAAACGTGGTGACCAGATTTTAGAGCTTGGTGGCTCCTTTTTAAAAAATGATAGGAGATGAGCAGACTTGGACCGCCAGGCTACTTCTTTAGACTGTAGGTTAGAGGACACTGTAAATGGTTTGTGTATTTTTATAGTGACAGAGCGTCACACACCATCTCTGCCATTCAAGTCATAAGTGCCTGGCAAACTGTGATTACGTAATGTTTCCAATTTGCTTGTAGTGTTGTAAGCAAGGAGACGGGAGGAGACGGCCAAGAGAATCTCAAACTGGAGACAGTGGCTGTGACCATTGAAGGAGAGGATCATGAAGACCCTAGCTTGAACGTGCCAGGTAAGCTGGTATTTATATGCTAAGCAGAAAAGCGTAGATCCAGCTTTGGTATCACATAGTCAGAAATACAACTTCAGCCTTGGAAATACTTTATTATGTATACATGCAAAGTACCAACTTAAATTGCAGTGTCTTAAAATGTACAAACTGCTGAGTCCTTATGCTTAAGGAATACCATTTGAGGATCTTTTTCTCACAATATCATTAAATTGACCACTACTTGGTAGGGTTGAGTCAATACGAATAATTCACTATTCAAATATTGGACCTTCAATTCGATTGAATATCCGAGTATTCGTTCGTACGAACCAGCATATTGTTATACAAAATCAGTTGCAATAACACACACAATTGTTCATTAAGATCACTATAACAGCTTCCCACTTCTAGGAGTATCTTTGGCCAGGAGTTAGCAAGATTTACAAGACGAACAGTACTTCACGCTCTGTTGAAAATTTCTATTCCTTTCAAATTTTTAACATTTAAATTAGATTCTGAGTCTTAAGATTTCTGTTGCTTTTCATTTAAATCTGCTTGAAACAAGCCTCCAGAGTGCACAAAAGAAAAGCCTCCCATTTCATTAATTTTTCATTTAAATATTCAAATAATATAATATTTGAATATTAGATAATAAAATATTTGGATATTTGGCATAGCCCTACTACTTGGAAAGTTTTTTGTGGCATACCAATTGATGAATCACTCCACATTGACACCTGTTACCTATAAATGTGTATTCATGCATGTACGTTTTTTTTCTGGTACATGTGTAATGTGTTAGGTGGTGTGCTCAATGGCAGATGGGAATAAAATTCCTTTCTAGTCATCAAAGCCTTACTTGTCATTGTACTTTTATTTACACCTAACTGTGTTTAAAACCCCAAATTGAAGTGAGTTGATCTATGTTCGTTGTAGGAATGAGTAAGATTGAACATTTCCTTTGAAGGAAGTTTTTTAAAACATTTTTAAAAAATCCTGAGGAAGGTTCTATGTAACACTTCGTATTTCTGGAAGATTCTTTATATGCCTCCAGGCATCTAGTCAGCAAATTTTTTGAAATATACACAAAAGTGATCTTCTTCATTAAATATTCTTTCCAATTTTTCAGTGGCTAAATAGCCTTTAAAAGATGCCAAGTAAAGAACTTTAATTTTTTTATGCTGTCAGGAGCCAAACTGCTGAAGCTGAAGGAAGCTCTTCAGGAGAAGATGCGAGCGAGGCGAGAAGTGGAACGCCAACGGCGGAAGGAGGCCTATCGTCTTGACAACGAGGATTACAACGAGGAGGAAGGTGAGATGACCGACAAGAGTGACACGGATGATGATAGTGATGGCGGCCTCCGAGATGACCAGAGTGACGTTGACCTCCGAGATGACCGGAGTGACTGTGACCTCCGAGATACCAGGAAGGAAAAGAAGGTAGCAGAGGAAACTGTCTCGATGTTTGTTCCAAGAACTTAACCCCTTTAATAGTAGCGTTATTGTTGAGTCCATCACAAGTTTGTCCCTGCAGGTCCATCACAAGTCATTCAGTCTTAAGCCAGGTCACCAGCATTGAAATAAACTGTGATAACAGGATTTTCGTTATTATTGCACACCTTGCTACCTATGAAAGGACTTGTGACTGGATTAGGACTTGGGCAATTTCAGCTGAATATGATGTACATTAAATGGAAAATAATACGCTCAAACTAGGGAGAACTTTTGTGTCCGTTCCCCTCCCCCTTTTTACTTTCTGATTATCAAATAACTGTGAAACTTGATTAAAGTAACCTAAAAAATCCCAACAGTGCCATCCAGACTTTTCAGTAATTCTTTTGGTCTGATTCTGTTGTCATGCAGATCAAAAAAAGTCAGTTTATAAACCATGAAGCAGATGTGGACGACGATGATGAGGATTACGAACCAGGAGAAGACGGTGACGAATACGACAATGATAGTGACACAGACAGCAGCAGACGTGACAGTGACGCCAGTGACGCCGAAGACAGGGAAATGCGACACGATGATGCGGAAAACCTTCGAGTCTATTCTGCTGAAACTGATGACGAAGATACAAGCGATGACCAAGAAGAAGACAAAATTAAAAGGGCATCAACCAGCAAGGCGAAGAAGAAAACAATGATTCTCGATGATGATGACGATGATGATGGTGATGGTAGAGATGATGTTGCTAGGATGGAGGAGACGTCAAGTGGTCCGACCTTGGAGCTGCATCTTGATGCTGACGATGAAGAAGAGCAAGAAGAGAAGACGGACCAAGGTGAGCATGCCCTACTTGCTAGCTTACTCAAAAGAACTGTTCTGGTTGATAAGCTGTGATAGCTGATTTGAAATGGTTTGATGATTTGAGATTGTTGTGGCTCTTTAAGAAGAGAATCACATTCTCTTTTCCTTCAGCTTGTAATTTTGCACATAAATGTTTGCCTTCTGAAAATTTTATGACTCCCAATTTTTCTAATGAAATGGTCTTTATTTACGTTGACAGAAAAAAATCATTCGTTCGTCCATTCTGGCTTTAATGGAGAATTTTTCAATGCTTTTTTGATCTGTTTTGCTTTTTTTTGTTCCTTCAAAAGACCGTGATGATTCCCTGATGCAAATTCCAGCCAAACATTTAGGACTCACCCTGGGGTCAGAAGTAAACAGCCCAGGTAGCTCCAAATACCCAAACTCCAACACTACCTCCCCAAGAGTTCCACCGCTAACAGAGTCCGGCAACAGTCAAGAGAGCACTACAGACAGCTACGACATCGACAAGCTGGGTGAGGCCATCATGCAGCAGGCTGGGTCACCCAGGAAGGCTCATCTGACCCTTGAGGAGAAGACGAGGGACCTTTTTGAGTCCACCAGCAACACTGAAGGAGGAACCACCGGGAGTAACGAGACTGACAAGGCTAGCGAATCCTTCACTGGACGGACAAGTTTCAGCTGGAGTGCTATCAAGAAACCCCAAGGTAACAAAAGATCGGGGGGGGGCTGGTCAGATAAAGCCAATATTGTAAGTTTGATCAGACAATGTGTATCTTTACTTGGTCCTTTTTTCTGATCTGTATTATTTAATGTTCACATTTAATATCTGAGTAAAAGAACTTTAGCCCGTGCATATAAGAGTCGTAATTTATCAGAACTGGGATTCTTTTTCGAATCAAATAAAGTGGTAGATGTCTCAGAGAGGATTATTGCATTGTAAACTCCGATGCCCTGATATACAAAGAAGCCCTTTATGTCAGTGATAACTTGTTGGGTTAAATACTTATCAGGCACAGAGGAGCAAATATGAGTGACATGGTTTACTATGCGCAACTCACTCCAACAGAAACAGGAAGGACTGGTCTAGTCCATATATTTGGAACTACACTGAGGCAAATGGTTGCATCATTTGCCCTTGTTTTGTACATGATTTCCTTAAGGAACCACTGATGTGATAATTTTAGATACAACACCCACTGTTTCAGTAGCAAAAGCTACGGGAAATGTCATCGACAAACGTTTCTCCACAAAGGCTTGACTTGAAAGCAGGATTATAGTACACTTAGATAAAGTGACTTGATCACTAGAGGTTAATCCATTGTTGGAACTTGAACTTGGTTATGACAACATTAGCTTTTTGTTCTTCTAAAATTTAGTTCAAGAAAACCCAGTTTTTTTTTACTGCTGCTTTTCTGCTGTCTTCTTACCAGGGGCAACACAAGAAGACTCAAATCGTGAATTACCCAAGCAGGTGGATACCAGCTCCAATAGCCTGGACACCAGCTTTGAGCTGATCGGGTCTGTCATCCCCGCCCACCAACCGGGAGGTGGATTGAGAAGAAACAGCCGCAAGGCATCTGAAGAAGCCCAGGAGGCCTTCAAGCCATTCTCAAAACACCGGTCTTTGCTCCAGAATGCATCGAAAGTGAGTGTTCCATGAATTTGAGAACAGCTTACCTCTATCCTGATTTGCAGTAGGTTGATGACTGTTGCTCATTGGCTTTGGAAGAAGTATTATTGTCTACTTATCTCTGCAGCGTGAATATATAGTTTAATTAAAAAGCACAATGGGATTGCTTTTAAGGTGGTTCTTATAAATTTCAGCTGTTTTCACTTTTGTTGTGTGTTGACTTTCCTTTTATTTGATACACTGGGCTGTGTCTTCTATTGAATAATCCCTCCTAAATTGGGCATTTTTTTGTCTTTCAATGTTCCTTTCTGCAGAGTTCTTTCAGATTGTCCGAGCTGACTCTTCCCATCGAGGACTCCCAGGATCTCTTCCGGGTGGACACCCCCTCCCTAACCGTTGCCATGGAAACCCAGCCGGGGGCCGAAACGCAAAGCTTCCGGTTCTCCTACGAGGAGGACGAAACCCAGACACAGTTCCTTGATGAGAATGGGTGAGTTCGACAGCATAATGGGGTCGAAGTTCAACCAAGCCCTTATCCGCGGAGGCTCGGTCTTGGTCCACGACACAATTAGATTTCAATCAACTTTTGATGGAGACCACGCAAGACCAGTCACAAGTAACAACAATGAAAAAATAAAGCTAGTGACTGGAATTCAGACTATAACAGTCGTGTTGGTTTTTGTGGTTGTCGTAAGGGGTCTCGACCACAACACTGAATATGGTGAACCGATATGGAACAAAGTGGGTTTTTAACTCTGGTTTGTTTGGCACCTAATTTTGTTTTTATTTATGCATATCTTAAACTCTTCCTCTGCCGTGGCAGGTTTTTGAAGCTGCGCTCTGCCAGTAAGCCAAAGCCCTCCACCAAGAGGCTATTTGAAGTTGAGAACGGAAGTCAGGAGGATCTGGATGAATTGCTTGGCCTGTGCTCAGGGAAATTCACTGGTGGTAAGTGGCTTGATTGCCCTTTAATAACAACAGGTGATGTTACATGCTTGTATTCCCAGTCTGACATTGGGTAGAAAAATAAAGGCATTTGTGTCTAGTTTGGAGTCAAGTCTCGTGCAGTTTCCAATCAAAATACCGAAGAAACTGGCTAAAAAGTTTTCGCCTAGGGTTAGTGCAACAGAACAAAAATACACTGTCGTGAAGTTACACAGTGAGAATTGACGTACATAGTGTTACCAAAAGTATGTTTTTGACAGTGCGCGGTAAGAGTTTTCCAATACGGACATCATTAATTTTTCCCTTAAGTGGTATATCAGCCATCAGAGAATTAAAACATGTCCTAAAACATCAAATTTCACAAGAAAAATATTGAAATTACATAGAATTTTTCCGACTAGTCTCACGGTTTGTGCACATGGTTTCAAGTGATGTCTGTGTATGGAACTGTTTTCAAGCACTCTTCAGCTAGCATAATTTGTCTCTCAATATGCCACATTTATTTCTCGTTTAATTTCTCTGTTCAACCATCTGATTTTAGCCCCCGAGAGTTCCAGTAAGATCAGGAAGGGTCTCTTCTCTCAGCTGAGTAGTCAGCGAGTTGAGGCTACCCAGGGTAACATGGACGAGTTACTGGGTCTCTGCTCAGGCACATTTGCAAGGTACACATTGGTGAATTCCAGTTGTTCTGATTTAATCAGAACCATTCTGATTTTTGAGTTTTCGAAGGCCTAAAAATCGGAACATTCTGATTGAGAGTGAATCAACATTGTAAATGAAAAGCAGCAATGGTACTCAATGAGGCACTCGCTCACAACACACACATTATGAGTGTCTTATGTCAGTTGGTATCCCAAATGCTTCCCACTTTCCTCTGAGGCCAAAAGCTTTGGGTTTTAAGTTGGCTTAAGGGTCCCTGCATGATTAATACAAGGGGCTTCATCTCTTGGTAATAATCTTCCTTTGGGTGGCACTTGAGTGTACAGTTGGCTTTTAAACTTTGGCGACTCTCAGTTATCACATTTTTATGTCAACAGTCAAAGAGATACCCAGGCAAAGACAACGCAGCCCATCCAGAATGGTGCAGACACCCACAGCGAATCGTCCTTCCACATTGTGTCTGACAATGAGGGTAACCATGGTAACCAAGACAGCCAGCCAGCCCTTAGTGATGGTGAAGACAGCAGACCCAAGAAGAGAAAGAGGATCCGGGTGATGGAAGATGAGGATAGCGGTGAGGACGATGATGGAGGAGATGATGCAGAGGAGACGGCAGAAGACGAGGATGGAGACGAAGTTTTCGACTCAGAAGATGAGTTGAGCTTCCTGCTTCAGCAGGAGGGACGGCAAGAAAAGAAGACTTTCCCTGGAAAATCACAAAAAGGGCATGCTCTCAGCAAGTAAGAAACTGCCAGAAGGAAATCTCTTGCTCTGTAGGTTGTGAAGAGCAGTACGGAGGTGATGTGACACACAGCATACCCTGGAGAAGATGCACTGATGTGCCTTCTTATTTTGATCCAGTGTTCACTGTTCAGTGAATGTAGAATGTGTCCAGCAATACGAATCAGCATCTTCTGATCTTGTAATAAGGGATTCAGATGAGTTACGGACAGGTTCATCATGAAACATGTCTTGGCGCACCAAAGTTTACTTGAAATTATTCCTGGGAGCCATCGCAAGTTGTAGTCCGACATTATCATCCGGCCGACATTAAGATAGATTGTAGTGCCCATGAAATTGTCCAAAGACCCCGTAGACCTGTGGTTATTGCCATTGTTATATTTTCTTGACAGAATTTCTAAAGACTTCTTTGAGGAGGAGGCAGAGCTGTCGGGGAGCGAGTTTGGGTCCGATGAAGACTACGATGCGGAAGACATGCCCGATGAACTGGAGCAAAATGAAGCAGACAAGGAGAACATCGGAACGGAAGAGGAACTCAGGGAGCAGGTCAACAAAGTCCACATGTGAGTAAGCCATGAACAGGAGAAAATCAGATTGGAAATTCCACAGTTATGAGTGGATCCATGAGCTTTCGTGCTGATGCTATCGCAGGTTCACCCCAAGTCCACCATAGGTCAACCAGTCTGGAGTCATGCTCCAGGCCATTTTAATGAACTGTGACAAAGGCATTTTGAGTTTTTTTTTCTGCAATGAACATTGATGCTTTTTAATTAATGCATCATTATGATGATTTAAATGACTGTTCTTCATCCTAATGCCATTCAACCCTGGGCCTTATGCTACAGATGCTCTGCATCCTAGTTGTTCAACTGGTGTGGACTTTGTAACTAATTGCCGTTAAAGCAAACACAGTCGTCAGTATCCATGCTTTGTGATCGTCTTTAGACACCTGCATTTCATGCTTCAGACGCAGTTATCAAATTCTTATATTTTTGTTCTCACAGGAAGACAATGGACGATGACGACGCCAGACGACTGCGTCTGTACAAGGAGATTTACCTTCCAGACGGTGACCTGTACTCGGATGGCAAAGGTCGAACAAGGCAGTTCCGATGGAGACATGTCGGTGAGTAAATGAATAAAGTCTTGTATCAAGGACAGGTCTGTTGATCTGAAACTGAGAAAAGTTTTCCCACAATCCTTTGTTTGATGCAGCATTACCATAGTTAATAAGAGAAGAAATATGTGCTTGGCCGGTCCTAAACGTGCATTTAAGACAGGCACAAGAGAATTGACGAAACTAACAGCATTCAGTCTCACTGTTTATTCCCATTCATAAATATCTTTTTAGTCAGAGAGTCAAAAGAAGTCAATTCATGGCCGGTTTCACCACTAAGTGACATTTAGGATAGTTTTGGTGCACCATGAAGTGATGTACCATCCATAGACTTTATCTATGGCAATACGTCACTCCGTAGTGAAACCGACCATATTATGGATTTCCAGCCATTTCGTTCTAGAATTTTACTTTCTTTTTCCCAATCACCCCCATCCATTTCATGGTTTAATCCTTGTGCAAATTGGGACACGTTTGGCACACAGACTCTTGACCAATCAGGATTGGTTAAATTGTCTCGCAGCGCATGATATATACAACAGGCATTATCACTTCTCAGCGTGCAATTGTTAATACACGGTCAAGTTGCACGTTGTTGAATAGGGAGACTGTCTTAGGTATTTATGAATACATATGCATGATTGCTAGAAGAAAATTCTCACTGGTCCATATTTGGTTCATAAGTGACTTCATCACAAAGGCTGACACGCCAGGATTTGCAGGCTCCCATTGGACAATCGCTGAAGTTGAGCGTTAACTTCCGGTTCCAAATAAATGGCTATCAATTCGTGTAACTCTGTGTGCAGTGCATGTGCAATGGGCGTGGTTTAAACTGAAGTGACGTCACACTTATGAACTGGATACACATTCCAGTCACCTTTTTTGCCTCTACTAAGCCTCGGCCACTCACTATAAGAGTCATCAGTCCAATTGAGACACGTGCACCTGAAAAGATGGCAGAACTTGTAAATGTTGATGAGCATTTGAAATGAAATGATTGCAGTGGCAGCTGAATGTCTACAATATAAAACAAACATAATTCATGTTGGCTCCAAACATATTGAAAATTGACAAACTATTTCCCAATTTGAATTTTAAACAGCACTACTTTAGTTTTAAAAAAAAAATAATTGAAAAAGAGAGAAGTCTTTTGATGTAGAAAATGCATTACAAATGCAAACATCTGGAGTCTCTAGTAAAAGTAAAGCGATCAGTTTGGGAGATAACAAGATTCAGTAAGCATTGCTTAACAAATGTGGACCGTTTGGTGGCTGCCTGAGGCACCCTTGTATGTCTTTGATTCACATTGTAAATCTGAAGGCCTCCATGGAAATCAGTGCTGTCACTGACCGGAGCATACCATCATTAAAGATGACGTACATAACATCAATCTCTGCCTTCACAGAGTGTTGTTATTTGAACAACACTCTGTGAAGGCAACATAGTTATTTCATTTATACCTGCCACCAATTAATAAAAAGTTGCACTTCACTTCCATAATGGCTATTGTGGAATTTTAGGGGAAGGTTTTGGAAATAATGCTGCAACAGGGTTCAGACATAGTCAGATATTAGTTGTTGAGTATTTGTCTATTTCCAGCCATTCAGTTTATTTCATTTACTCATGGTATTCTTATTTTAATGTCAGGTGATGACTTTCAGTTGGACCTGTTTCCTGGCAACTCAGACGACGAAGGAGACGAGGCAAAAGACGAAGACACGCAGTGGCGGTTGGAACGTTTCCAGAGAGAACAATGGCTGAATGAGCAAAAGGCAAGTGTCGAAGATAGCTACCAAAATGAAAGCTGCTTGCTGCCAGGAACTGACTTTATTATGAGACGGCCATTTTGGATCATGTTCCCTGAATCCACTTTACTTATCAAACACTGTGAAATAGAGAGGAGCATGACTATTTTGCCATAATGACAAGTGGGTCATTTTATAAATTCAGGGTCCAAAAGTGTGACATTTTTGTGTCCCCTGTTACTCTTGACCTGTGTAATTTGATAAAGACATATCACTGAAATTGATTTCAAACTATTTCTAGTAATTTGGCAGGTAATTTGCATCAAATCATCACTCTTGGAAAGTAGAGAATTTGTTCTGGACTTACAAATCATATATCAAATGTGACATGGACATAAAAAATCGAACTCCTAATTTGTAGAATTATCTAGGTGTAACCTCACTCTTACAGATATTTTTGACGTAGGCAATAAAGGTGACCTGACTTGTTATCGATAATTGAGAACTATCCATCTGAACATTGCAAGAATAATAATCTATGATTTGCCCTTATTACCTCATCTTTTTTCCCTCGCAAAATAAGTTTGTAGAAACTTTTTACTGACATTGCTTGCTTTAAATTCAAACTGACCGGTTCGTAAAGTCTGTTGTCGATGGCCAAGGATGGATAGATGAATAGACCAAGCTGTTAGTCCCACTTACAGCACCAGTTAACAATAACTCAGTCCTGTCTGCTGTGCCGCACGGCATGATCTCATACAGTGACACAGTCAAACATTTCACCCATCGAAACGTGGAGTAGAATTTAGTATGGATCTGTTTTTGTCATATTTGGTCGTGGTAAAGAGTTTGCACAACCCCTTTTCAGAGATATGTACACAAGCATATCGAAAGAAGATCGAAGAAGATGGGTGTGAATGTCATTGTAGAAAAGATGCTGACGTACCTGTCACTATCAGTTTAACATCTTCACTGCTGAGCGGAGTTGATGTGTCTTCCTATAGCTCTCATGAGTTCGCTACACAGTGTCCTCTGAAGCATTCACAGAAGTCCTCAGAGACTGTTGATTTGTTTCTTTGAATTTCACATCTGTGTTTAAGATTCATTTTTTCAGTTGTGGATTTAAAACTATTGAGTCGAGTTTGATTGGCCAATCTCAGTAACATCATGGTTGTGTGGATTAACATACACTCTACTGTCTGACACATCGTTTGGTGCTTACCATCTATCTGTCATTTTTAACTGTTAATTTATTGGGGTGAATTTTGTAGGAAAAGCAAACAGCAAAGGACACTGTTGATGACGAAAACGACATAGCAGAAGAGAACAGCCAATTTGACCTCCTTATGAAGACCGCCATCAACAAAAAGAAAAAAGGTAGTCATCTTTCATGTACCTCCCAATAATGGTATTCTTTCTGTACAGGTTGAGTCAATGAATTAAAAGGTTTTAAGGGTGCAAATGGGAGAGTTGTAAACCAGTGACCTCAGAGATTGCTAAATGTCAAAGTATGTCAAATGATTTTGCTCTGTTAGCCTTTCTCAGAGCAGAACCCTCTAGTGGTAGAAATATGCGAAATGTCATATTTGTGCAGGCAGTGTTGTGCCATTGACTCATCTGTCACTTTTCACTCAGTGACAGAGAGGATGTTTTCAAATGTCAACTTGGTTAGCAATTCACTGCGAGAGGTCACTTAACTATCTCTCGTTTGTTTGTTCCACAGACCAGATGCCCATGAACAGTGACGCCGGCAAAACTGTTCAGAAGGATAACGAGAAGCGATTCAACTCACCCAAGCCAGTCAAAGTAAGAAGTTCATGAGACCTACCACCCCGTAGGACCATCACGAGGCCCACAAAACCAACACTAGACCTCCATTCTGAATTCTAGATGAACTGCAAAAAAAGCATTCCACCATCACTGTTCATGCTGTTACTTGTGACTGATCTTGAGTCTCACCTTGGGATGGTCTTAGCGTCAACTGCCCACCCCTGGCTGACTGTAAAATAACTTAGCTTCAACCTTCCCCCCAAAGAATGCAGTTTTCAAAATGTTTTGAACTTGTATCTGTTAGTAATTTCAAACAGATTAACAGGGAAAGGATCATTTCACAATGGCTTAGTTTTCCTTATGAATATTAAACTTGTTGCTTGGTGAGTTAAAGACAACGTGGAAACTAAAATCTGGCAGAAATGAAGTTGGTTCATTGTGACAAGCCAGGGACTCAAGGAAGAAAATTCAGTCTCTGTGTGCAGTTGTTTCTAAGAATCCATCAGCAAAAACTGTTGAGATTTTTGTAATTTTGCAAGTGTACCCAACGACAGCTTTCTACAAAGTGCAGCAAGATGAATTGTTCCCGGGAACGCCCTTAAAAATCATTCCACAGAAGACCCAAACAGTCAACTAATGACTGACAAAGTCAATCTTGTCAAAGTTGAAATCAACCGAGGACAATGGAGTGAAAAGGTGACCAAAAAACTACCACTGATTCCAGTCTCACACCACTCCAAATTCTTGTAAAAAGCAGTAATATAACGCAATGCCCATTTTCAAGCTTTCATTTCCCTCATAATTTTGCTGATCTGTTGTAGTTCCGTCACGGCTCGTTCCTGAGGCGCAGCAAGGAAGACCGGGCTAAGATAGCGTCCATGGTGAAACTTACTACGGGTAATCCCACCTCCTCCAGGGGTTCTCGCAATGTCCTCTATCAGTCCATCACACCCACCGCTGATGAAGATGAAGACAAGAACCCACAGGTATGCTATTCATGAGGAAACTAAGTGTGTTACGTGCAAAATCTGTGCTTAGAAAAAAAACCAAAATGCTGCTTAGGATCAAACCTTGTCAGAATTATTGTTGCGTACTCCCAAATCCATGTGGGATGACCGGTGGGCACTTCTGCTGAGGACGTCTGTTTAGTACCTCCATTGTCCTAACAGATCAATTTAAAACTACCTCTTTTTGCAACTTTGACCACTTGAATTGCATATAGCTTCAGTTAAGAAACCTAGCACCCCACTGTCCTCTTAAACTGATGAGGAACCTATTGTCCTAGTTTAAACTGAGGACGTTACTGTCCTCTTATACTGAGGACCCTGCTTCGCACTTTTTATACCAGTCCCCTGCCATCCTCTACTAAACTGAGGACCAACCTGTCCCTTTTTGCTATTGAGGACCCTACAGTCCTCTTTTAGAGCAAAGATCCCACTGTTTTAACCACTTTATGCCGGGGCATAAATGTTGGTGATGCTGGGCCGGCATGACTATCATTTTTTTGGTTTTCAAAATCCTTCAAAAATTCATCATTTCATTTGCGGTTTATAGCCGCACAAAGTAATCTTTAGGCACTACTCTAAGTTGACAGGTGACCTTCATTGACGCCCGGCCAGCAGCCTTGTAAACAGAGCCCAGATTGTGCGGTGTTGCATAACTGTCTTTTGTTCACGAACCTGGCTCAGTGCACTGTTGAACTCTTTTCAATAGGGGCCAGATTAGCGTGCAGTGGTGCTGTGTGGCTCATCGCTGCGGTGGTGGAGCGCTTTTGTCCCCGGTGGTAATCCAC
>NW_019091571.1:452398-465633 GCF_001949145.1 Acanthaster planci | reverse complement strand
CATGATACTGACAAGACTATGATTTGTTGCATTTTAACTGGTTTGACCTCTAGTTTTATATTATAAAATTTATCTATGGGTTACCAACACCACCCACTCAGGCATTCAACACGACATGATATGTCACTATTATGTGAAAACTATTCCCATCATCATTAGTGGCAAAAAGAGGACACATTCCAACCTTAACTTTGAAATAGAGAAAAGCCACTGCTGGCATCATCATTCCTGGATCGGAGAGTGCCCTGGAAAGGGTGATGTGCACTTCGTGCAAGCCTATTAGGATTGGTATAAACCAAATGGTGATTTAAATCCCCATCCACCTGTTGAAGATCAAATCTTAATATCTTTTGGGGAGATGGCAAGTACTTTCTCACGAATTTGTAGAGTTTTACTCTTCTGTTTTACAGCTTTAATAAATCATGCATAAATTGTTTTAAATTTGCAAAAAAGTAAATGGTTCGAAATTTAATATGCTGGTTTTGCTGACTGATCTGTACAGTATTGTTTATTTCCGTTATATTTAAAGAAGAGTTTTAACATCCGTGTTACATATATTAGTAAGATTGCAGATTAAAGTACGAGAACAAATCAACAACTGAACATGTGGCAGGGAGAGCATTATGTGAATAGCAATGACATGAATGAATGGAAAATTTGATAATCCCTAAGGGGGAACTGACCATTATACATCAGTGGAAAAAAGTTGACTTGGGTGGAATTCAAGCCTCGACCTACTACTCCCATTCAAACACTCCACCAGCTACCGGCCCTGGGACAACATTGTCAATGGTCTACTGCTTATACATGTAGTGGGATCCCTAATGTCTCAATTTTTTTTTAGTCCACTCAATTTGATTACTAGGGTCTAAAATATTCCCTGATTACTGCAGTGAAATGTTTTTCCTTGATTTTTAGAATTTCAACAATTCTGCTTGCTCGTTTTCATGAAATCAATTTCTGTAAAGTCCAAGGGTTTGGGCTGCCACACTATTCCCCCATATTACTGCCAATGTGGTTTCTCTATTCCATACATACATGTCCGAATAATTATATTTTGTAAAGCGCAAATTATGCACATTTACAAATCACTTCCACAGAATCCCAGATATTCATAATTGTCACACAGATGTCCATAAGGAAGCCACACTGAAGATATACAAATTTAAAATTTATTTACTTAGATACAAATAAAAGCATTCCCATCAGCTTAGATTAAGAAATACAATTAGACAATGTGTAGTTTTATGAAAAATGAACCCTGATGTCTCATTTCTCATGATATGGACGAGAAAACTTGAGAAATCATGTACAGTACAACTAAAATTATGACAAACGGTAATTTTAAAAATGGAAATTAAAATACACTTACAGACACAATTATAAAAAATATATATATTCTACCTAGAGAGAAAATTGCATTGTACTTAAAGGTTGATCAAAAACTGTCGTAATGACCCATCACATTATAAGCTCTGTTCCCATATACAATTCACTGCTTACACCACAAAGAGGCTCACAATTGTTTCAACTTACCACGAGTGTCAGAGGTGTTTCTGATGTCCCAGCCATGCATGAACAGAACTAATGATGTAAGTTCTTGCTAAAACAATTACGTATTGCGACAACACAACCTTTGACTAACAACCAGAAAACTTACTGGTGAGGTCCACAATAAAAAAGGCTTTGACTTACCCTGGTCAGTATCCATTCATAAGGGTTACTCTACAAATACGGGTCAACTTTCATGTCCCTCCCACAACTGACATGGTTTTCAAACAGTGATGAAGTAATAATGTAAATTACATTCAAAACAAATAAAATATAGTGAATTTCAGTATTTCCGTTTCAAATTACACAGGTCAGGTTTAGAGGTACACAAAATGTCACACTTTGGACCCAAACTGTACAGAATGACCCCAAATTATCTATAATCCTGAGAAACTACATTTGCACCTCCAGACAACTTTAATATGCAATGCTTTTGGCCGGAAGCTAGACTGGTGACCTGACATAATGCTCATATACGGGGCCAGGGGAACACAAGGCCCTAGAAGCTCCTTAACATTGCTCGGATTATGAGACAGCATTATCCTACCATCAATGGAGTCTGCTGGGTTCATATCTTAAACGAGCATAAATGACGAATGTAGCCTAACTAAATATTAAAGTTAAGTTAATGTTGAAAGTCACAAAGGCAATAACAGGTTGACTGTTCACTATGTCCATGAGGAAGCCACGACAATGACCGCTTCTACTCTGATGGGGTAAGACAGGCAAGTGAAGCAAAGCACCTTGCTTAGGGACACAAAACCTTCATCCACACGTTCTACCTTCACATAACAGAAACTACCAGCATACCTTTGAAAAAGCAATATAGTTCATTAGAAATATGAAAAACTTGAACAAAAATAACATGAGAAAAATTTCATTGAACGAAAATATAACAAACCTGTATGAAACCTTTTTAGAAGAAAGATTTATATTTGAAATGATACCCTATAATATTACCCTTTAAGAAAATACCCAAAGAACTAGGAAATACATAGTGTGTACAAATAATATTGTTTGAAATTTACAAGAAATTTAAACAAATCTAATGCACAATTATCTTTGGCACAAAGAAAATTTCCGGGTAGCAGGAAAGCACACATTTTACAATGCATTTCAAGAAACAAATTCACACATGGGACTGAAATCGAACAGTTACAAAATAAATAACTCAAAAAAAAAAGTCCAAGTACACAACAGAACAAAAATACCTTGTCTGTGAGAAATAGTTACAGCGAATGATAGTAATATAATGGAACTACAACAAACAACAACCGAAGCTGTAATGCTACTTGGCTTGCAGCATTCTAGCAAAACACTTTTGTTACCAACGAAGCATTTTTATAAACCTGTCACACCATGCTTCATATTGATACTGGCATGAGAAGTCCCTGAGTGAACTTACAGTAAGAACAGCCAATTCTTTGAACTTTGTAAAAAGGAAATAAGGATATAAAGTGCCTTGGTAAAGTAATAAAGGTTGGTCTATCAAGCAACACACTTCAAAACTGTTGGAACCAACCTTGGCATTTAGAGAGATTTGGGGAAGTGAGTATTAAGTGGTTAATTGGTACAATTTCTTCATGGTAATGCATAAGACGATGGTGACTAGATAAATTTCCAGGGTAGTTCTTTCCATCTCACTTGGTTCCTTTCACACTGCATCATTCCTTTATGATAACACACGAAATGGTTGCAAGACTGATTGTCAGTATAGTTCCCTGGATCTATGCTTGACCTGTTCACATCATGATGCCTTTGTGACGATGCGGTAGATGATAGAGACCAGACTAGTTACCAGAGTAGCTGCACCAATTACCAGCAGAGCCAAACACTGCAGAATGACAGAACCAGAGCTTATCAGACAAATCTGATTGAAAGCGCAAACAAACTATATCTACCACAAATGGTGTACTTTCAATTCACAACTCTTTTTACACATTTTTCTATCTACTCCAAGTTTTGCTTTAAAAACATTGAAAGCATTCCCAATTAGATACAAAAGAGATAGGTCCAGTGGGCACGTTACATGATCCCCATTAAAACAATGGGTGTTCGATCTAAATCCATGATTGAAACATCAAACGTTCCAAGTTCTGAGACACAATCTACAACATTCTGAACACATCAAAACATGCAACCGGAAAAAGTTAATGCCCTCTTAACGATAAGTATTGATCAGACCATCAACAAAGTCAGCATTTCAAGCATTTCTTTTGAACTGCAATACTTACTGCTATTTTCTGTAAAGAATTTAGTCGTTCTGTGCCGAGACGCAAGTAGAAGAGGGAGGGTAGAATGAAGACAAGACTAGTAGAGGCAGTGGCACCTACAAGTGGGAAAAAAAGATAACATTAAGAAATTTCAAGATGTACTTTTGCGTCAGGAAGACGTTAATTTTAATTACAGGTTTGGCCCTTTATATAAGGGCAAAACCTGTATTTAAAACATTAAGCAACTACTGGACCACAGTTTTAATGACACAAGCATTTATAAAGCCTATGTTTTGTAACTGTAACTTTTCAAGCTTCAAAACCCTCAAAACTGTCATTTATTTCCTGGCAAATAGACTAACTCGTAAACCAAAAAATGTTCAGTTTCTTCAGTTAAAAACTACTTTGTTACTTCTCCTAATCCCAAGGAACTCTTGCAACAAACTGTTAGGAATCAACCAAAAACTGAGTCCTGTCCATATCATTTATGCCGAATAAAAACTGGAACAAGAACCCTAAATCTTAGGGCAAAACGTTAACGGGATAAATTGCACCAGGAGATATTGCCACTGACCAACGATGCCAAAGATCTGCTTGATGTCAGGTACATAGATTGCTATACACGTCACCAAGGTGATGAGAAGAGCAGTGGACACAAAATGGCGTAGCCATGGAAACGATGCATCCCTGAGTGGCACCCAGGTATTGAAGATCATTAAGAGGGCTTTGCGGGCCTAGAGATTAAAATACAAATGGTGTATGACAACTCCTTCATCTGCAACAAATAGGAACTCTGAGCAAATACTCCAATATCCGCTGACGATGCTACAAATCTGTGAAATGACTGGCGTGTATTCTGTAGCAGACTTGTGAAAACAAGTGCGAGCATGCAGTGTGTGTCACTCGGATTGTGACAGTTGCTTGGTAAAACGATAAGCTTTTTCCGATTGGACACAGACACTAAGATCATAAATGCTACTTTTGCACTGAGAAGAATCACAACCAACAAATGAACCAGACAGAGGGATGAGATTTGGAGAGAAAAATCAATGAAACTTCCAGCAGTTCGGTTGTAATTATGAAAACAAAACATGGCTTCAATTCAGTCTAACAAGTTGTGATTTCTCTGTGATTATGTTAATCCTATATTTATCTTTTGGTCCAAAGTCATAAAACATATCAAAAAGTGACTGAAAAGTCTTCTCAAAATTCACAATTTTCTGGTCAAAATGTATATAATAAGGTAACTCACTGGGTAGTGTATAAGTGGAATAGTGAAGATTATGGCTAGGCACACGGCCAGACGAACACTCAAAATAAGTGGGTCCAGTGGGTTGTATAACTCATACCCATCGAGTAGCTCGTCACTCACATTGCCTGCAAGAAAAATAAACACTAGATGAATCACTTAAGCATGTCATGAACTGAAGTCAACGGGCAGGGCTGTCAGGGTCAGGTTTGCAAGCAGAGCCCAAGTTCATGGAGTCAATTTAAGTCCTGAACAGTGATAGATCATGAATATGCAACAAGACAACCTCATTCCCATGGTGTTAAGCATGCCTACCATGCTAACTGCTCTTAATCCCTGGAACAGGGTCATACGAATGTTCAAAAATGTTGCACAGATATGTTAATTAGGAATAGCCTGGTACCTGGCTGTGTTACAAACACTAGCAGGGTCAATTCTGCATGGTGTAACACATCCAAAAACATAATGTTTAACAGCAATATCTAAAAATCTTATGCAGCCAATTTCAAATTTAACATTTCATAGGAACATGAACGAAATAGGAAAATGAAGGACAATAAAGAGGCATGAGGGCAAGTGTTAAAACACAAGATACATGTTGGAATTAACAAACTACAATACCAACTACACGTTACTAATCAATCATTGTCAACATCAAGATACAGGGAAAAAAATTCCTATCCAGGGGTTAATATTGAAAAACGTGAACGTAGAACAATGTTAGCAATGAACAGTTTGAATGAACCCAAAAAAAGGTTATGAAGATTACCATAAAATGTCAGATAGCCAAAGAGTGCTGAGATCATGTAGAGTGTAAATGAGATGAAGATTGAAGAGTTGGCTACGTTCTGCATGCGGCTCTTGCTGGGTCTGAGAAAAAAGTACGCAGAAACAATCAAATCACAACAAGCAAGCAACAATTTACAAATACCTGGCTGATGTGGTTAACAGAAGTCTATACAAAATTAAACATTTTACTGTTAATGTTTACAATTTATTGGTTATTCTGATAATGATGGATTTTTTAGATCAAACTAAAGATGAGAAGCTTTAGGAAGACACTGCACTGTCCTCCAATTTCCAAACAGCAGTCAGGAGACCCAAATTCATGAGAAAACTGGACACAAGCCTTTGCCACGTAGTAAGTGCAAGCACATTAATCATATTCAGAGCAAAAAATCGCACTCTGTGACGATCAGCCAGAAACTCAATAATAAAGCTCTTTCAAAATAATTTCCTGACAACAATTCTGATAATGACAACTGAATGTTGTGAACTTGATACACTGCAGTCATGGTTCCATCGACAGAGATTGAAACTTCAGACTTACTTGGCAAGCTCACAGTAAACTGGAAGCACTGCAGTGTGACAGACAAATGAAAAGGCCATGGTGGGCAGGGCGTATGCCGTCTGAAAATAATAGACATCAATTGATTTTAACATGTCTCATTACGTGTACTTGGAAAGATAATGATTTTGTTTATGACATCTGTGCAAGTCTGCATTAAGGAAATCACACTTTGACACATTCAAATAATAAAATACATGTAGCATTATTCCTTAGCAAAGTACAGGTTTTGAAAAATTTAAAATGCAACTTTAAGTTGGAGTTACATGTTAATAAATCAGTGATCCTTGTGCTATTTTACCAGTAAAAGCAGTCGCACAACAATCCTTTTGATGTGCTTCAGAAAGTTACTCTGTGACCATGAATTGGAAATTTACTGTTTTTAAGCTAAAAAAAATATCTAGTACCAGTAGAACATACGGCAAGAATTATAAACAAGAGGAACGAAGACATTAACATTTCCTGATCTTTCCAAACACTACAGCGTGCTATTAACCAATGGCATGCTACTTGTACTTCAACCAAACTGGGATATGACATCCCATATGAAGTAACAATGGCAGGGCTGAACAATCCTGAACCTTTAATTCCTATTTCTTTTGTCGACTGCTTGGAAAAACTTTTTGTTTGTTTTTAGGGCACAACATTGTCCCCCAATGCTACCTCTGAAAAAAACACCTTAGGTATTTCACTAATAAAAAACAATTACACGTGCTACCGGCAAACTTTTGCTTTTAATATTAAATCTTAGTACAGGCAACTTCAACCTGTCTCGCAGTGGGAAGTATAACGTTGTAAAATTTACTTACATCTGTTGTCAGGGAAAAATAGGTTGGCTCACACTCCAACGAGGTGCTGCCATTGGTTGATTCCACATCTTTTCCCATTTCGTATCCAATAGGAGAACTTGTACTATAAGACAAGTGATAAGTTGCTGTTGTCTGGCTCCCCTCTGAATTTGTCATATTAGTCCAATTAATGCCCGGTATTGGGCAAGGAAAGGAAAACCACTTGATGACAATCTGGGTGAAAACAACAATCAGGAACTTTTCTTTTAAAAAATGCATAATTTCGGGTACATTTTTAGAGGTTCAGGGTTTAAATCCAACCTGTTTTGTTGAGGTACAAGTGTCCTCAGACAAGAAACTTGTTATAGTTGGGGCAAAAGTTCTTTTCAGGGGGTGGGGGAGGCCAAAACCCTTGTCACCTACAAAATGAAAAACCATCAACTGCGGAAGGGGTCCATTCTGAGGTATTTTCATTCTTTTTTCATGTTTTTTTTCCTTTTGCCTTTTTAAAAAGATTTTCCAGTTTGGCAGGGGAGACCCCTTCCACGACAGAAATGTGACTTAAGAAGTAGTAATAATATAGTATTTCTAATTCTCTAGCTGTGCTGTAGAAGGCGACTCCTTATTGGTGACTTTACCCAAGTAATATATGGTGTGACCACAGACTTGGCACCACCACTGAATACTGAGACTCACTGAGAGAGAGAGAGAGAGTAAAACTCAAAGGGGACTTGATTACAAGTCTACCTTTCTTGACATATTCTAGACCCTCGACCCATTGTTGACAGTCCTAGTCTTGAAAGTGCTTCAAGATCTGCCACAGCATATTTTCCTGTAGAATTTGCAAGCACCTACAAAACCTTTGGAAATCATTCCTTGAGTTTCCTCTTCAAAACCCTTCACAGTTTGTTCATTTTAAACCTAGGCCACGTGGTTGGACAGTGCCAACTGCATGCCACAATATATGTATCCTCCTTGTCTGTACACTGGGACACCGCACTGCAATTTCATCCCCAGAAAAATCCTTCAAGTGACAAAAACCAAAAGGTTTTGTAGGGTTTGGATGGGAATTTAGAGTTGGCAGTACAAGTGCTAATAACATTTCTTTTCAAATATTTCAACCAGACATTTTTCAAACTTGATAGTTCAACTTACCACGACAGTGAAGAAAACCATGCACAATATGGAGAGACCACTAGTATAGCCCAGAAAACCAATCTTGGGTAGGCAGGCCAACGGCAGGATAACTATCAACACGACCATCAAGACAAGATAGGTGCCGTTCAAGAACCACAGACTGCAGAAATTGAAGTGATAGATTTCTGTCAACAGTCAAACACTAGGTTAAAGCATAATGGAAAACAGCCCTTGGAAGAAGAAGTGAAGTAATCAAGCCTGTATCTGCTCCATGTCAAAACAACAGATGGAATTCTTGAACTTAGCAAAGATGGTCCTTTGGTGGGAACGCATCATGTGCATCCACAGGTTTATGTGCATTTGTTGTGATACGCACAGAGCACACGGGATCAGTTTCTGTTGGAATATGCATTATGTGCATGTTATAGGCTGTGTACATGCGTCTTACGTGTGGCTTGATGTCTTTTGAAATTCAATTCGAAGATCAAATAATGAGCAGTCGGGACCTTGCACAAATGATGTTTTTTGGACAATGCTGGAAGGTCCATGTAGTAAGGGTTAAAGGTAATAAGGTCTTTTCTCTTTTGGCCAACTTCACAGAGGGGGTACAGAAGGTCCTTGACCTCAGAGGGTCACTCGGTAAACACCTGTAGTGCAAACCAATGGGTCATATCTGATTTCATCTAGGGGTCAACAGTGGAATCAACACACAATAATTACAAGGTTCATTGGCTATCTTGATTTCTAGTATGCACATGTATGATATAGAATAAACTGACCTGATGCAAGGTCACACGATCCAGTTCCGGCAAGGTCACTAAAGGACCTGGACCGTATAGACCTTTTTTCCTGCACTTCTAGGTTAGAAGCTAAAAATTTATTTCTCATTACAATGACAAATTAATACCTACTTTTTATCTTCTGTGATATGTAGGAATGAACTCAGGATTTTGGGCAATTCATCTTTGACTATGAATAAGTAACTTGACATAGCTGGTGGACAAAAAAATAAGAAAACAAAATTAAAATCTTCAAATATTCCATCAATAACATGTCAATCAACTACAAATACTACAGAATAATATTTGTCCAGAAAGCATACTCCGATGTTTGATTTTGTTTTTAACTAGTTTCTGTCATATTCTAAAAAAGTGTTTAGTTACATTAAAAAAACAATAAAAACATTAGAAAATTACACCAGAAAAGAATAAGAACACTTCATTAAAAGAGCAGTTTCACAGCTTGAAAATTTGGGTGAAATTTCAGACAACTCTGGGACTACTGTACTGAACAGTAAAACTGTGGCTGAAAATGTCATTCACTTCAGGTAAAGGTCACTCCCCCCCCAAAAAAAAACCAAATTAAATGTATCACTAAAACAATCCCTGACTGTGACACACAGTGAAACTTACATCCTATATTTTGAAGGAGAATTGCACCGGCAGCCATTATCTGAAGGAGAATGCAAAAAAAAGCACAAAAATGAAACTGCTTGTTGATGAAATGCTTCGACTCTAAAATGTAGAAGACAAGTTGGACATACCTCAAACAATACTTCTTCACAAAGAATCACTTAAATAACCTCAGTCCTTCTGTAAAACAGATTTCACTGAGCGCAGGTGTGATGCAAACCCTTGATTGGCAACCATTTTACTTATTTTTAACTCCCATAGGGCAATGTTACAATGGCAGATTCCTTGACTAGCAGAAGCAACAGAAACCTTCATTATTTCATGTGAGATTCAAAATGGCCCCATAATTATTTTTGAAAACACACTTGAATCACCCATGAATGAAAAAAATGTTTGCGGTTTCCTTGGTACAAGATTATTAAATCCAAGCATCAAACTTGGGATATGAATTGTAGCAGATGTACATGTACACTGTCAAGTTTGTCACATTAGTATGTAGAGAGATGCACGTACATTTATCATTCAATATCAGCAGCAAACTTCAATGTTTCTATATTAACCTGACCTGAGTTTAAGATCTAAGATGAACTTTTCTGGAAGAAAAGCATGTAAAATTTTTTTCACTCTAAAAGCTGATGTAGGAAAGATAGCTGAAAAATGTAGGCCGTGTCTAATATCACTGGCTGTGGCTTCAAATTACAAGAGTCTATTGGGTGTGACTGCAGCCACTTTCCATAGAGTTATGTGTAATTCCATGCTGCAGCCAGCTTGGACACAGCAGTTTGGACACAGCCTCAGACAACAGCTACGGTGCAACCCCTACCTTGCCAGGGACATTGAAAGCAAACAGGCCAACTTCTTCATAAGATTTGACACCAGTTAAGACGCACATCTTGAGGAGGAGATGAATGGAGAAGTCAGCCAGTACAGCCACTGTTACTAATAATAATCTGTGACACAAGCAATAGGCAATCTGTTTGAGTTAAAATATGTACAATTCTGTCCTGTCTACTGTAATTCACTTTCGGAGGTATCCACACAGAACCATGAATGACTCAAATTTTAGCTTTCATGTCTAAGAGTACAATAGACTTTGGTGGATATGCACTGGCGTTTCATTGGAGTAAAACAAAATCTAGAATCCATCTCAAAGTTAGCATTGGAATTTTAATGCCACAATTGCGCGGAATCAACTCTCTGTAGCAGTTGATGCTAATATAATTCTTAGAGTTGATACCCAGCAGAGGCAAATAACCATATCTTTGGACCAAATTTTAGGGAACAAGTAATTTTTTTTGTTTCTATTTCCTCTCAGAAACTGAAGGGTCAACTCTGAACATGAAGAATCACGGACTGAGCTGTGTTTGACTTTGGAAAAAAAATGGAAGTATCCCAGCTCAGTGTAAAATATGCATATTGTAAAACACAATAACGGATTGACATCAAAACTACCAACAGCACAAACATTACTCCTCCCCTACGGAGGTTAAGTCTCTTTCTTTTTTCAGGAACTAGGTCATTTTCTGAGTAATTTCACAAGGGCAGAATAGTGGTCTCACGTGAAGAGAGCGATGCCACTTTTAGCCATGGCAAAGGATAGTCCCAGGATACCGCTACCCAAGATGGCATTCATCAAGTTGAATACCGACATGCCAAAGGAGGACCGTCGACCCGATTCCACTTCATCTGGGACAGAATTTTCCTGCTACAAAAACAAAAAGAAAATAGCACTTATGATAAATTGGTTTAGGAGTGATAAATGATAAGAAACTGTGATATGCAGCAGAGTATGGATAAATCGTTTGTCCAACAAGCACATCTTGATCCATTTTTTTAAATTCATTCCTAAGGGAGAGACAGTTGGAGTAGTGAGATTCAAATGTAAACAAGTACCACATGCAAATCCACACTATGAAGGTAACTTCCCTGCTGTGGGTGATGTACATTTACACGTAAGTGTTCATGGTTTTCCACAAAAGTAAAACCATTTCAATGTCTGTATACAAATTAATGGGACAATGGATTCGATAAAACTTGTCTGAAAAGTACACTGAAACCAAAGCAAAATAAATATAATATGTACAAAGCATGACTGCTCAGGAAAATCTGGTCTGGTGGGTCTAAGCAGACGGTGTAACGTAAACCAAACATCTATTCTACTGGCTTTCCCTACTGTGTGTATTCTACACATTATGTTCGGTTCTGTATCCTAATCCCTTCACTGCATTTCACTGATGTGCATTTTAAACAAATAACGGTTGGTGTTTACACGTACATCTAATTTGAAAAACGCTTAGAAAACTTTTCCATATCGTTTAAATGTTTAAACGTCCTACCTTTACCACGGTGTAAACACAACAAATTGTATACAATGTAAATGGCTGACACAAAGTTCAATGATGAACTCATGATATTCCTTTGATGTGACTGAGCAGTAAAGTGTTTTGAAAATCAGATTATATTTTACAGGCATCATTCACAATGAAAACGAATGCCAGATTGCGTCAATCAAAACATCAAACCTCTAAAAGGGGCGGTTCTGTTTAAATGTTTGGGAAAATCTGTAAATGGATTTGGAACTTTTTTTCATTTAAAATGTTTAAATGTCCTACCCTTATCAATCCACTCTCCGCACTCTCTGTCCCTTATGCCTACACATTAAACATGCTAAAGTAAAAGGCTAGGCACCCTGAAAATGCATGGCCTCCAATCCTGGTATTAACATAGGAAAGAGTTCCACACATAAACATCACTTGACACCCTGTGCAAAAACCCTATGACTGGTCAGAAATAAAAGGCAGGCAATTTGTTAACATTAAATAAATGACAGGCCTACAATATTTTCCCTGCTAAATCTGACTTTTTCAGATATTATCCTTTTCTAATACCACCGCCAGACTGAAGGGAAAATTAGTGACATCCGTACGTACAAATTAGGCATAGGATAAAGGTAGGGGTATTCGTCCCCATAAGAAAAGCAAGAAATTCAACCAGCTGTGTAGTTTTGAATGCAGTTGGTCGAATTCTCCTCCAGATCGAAAATTCCCACACTTACCCTATATGGAACTCTTCCCACAATAACTTTCATGACTAGTCTAAAAACTTGTCTTTCCCAAACCAATGACCAGATGACACGCACTTCTGTGAATGTGATTCTGCCTAATGGGGGTATATGACAAATGCAATTTTGATATAGAATGAGACTTGAGAGATGGGCACGCGAGTCAGTACCTGCAGCATGCATACCTGTTCATTAACCAGTGGAGAGTTGATTGATCCTGGCGGCCATGGTGGCCAAAATGCCTCCTCTACTGTCGTGTTAAATGCATCTGCTTCCTCAACAACATAACGTCTTTGTTGCCGACCGTGTTTTCCTCCATCCATGGTTACACCCGGCATGCCCGGCGATCGTGAACGACTAAGATCCATAAACTGAAAATAAAGAAAACAAGTACAAGTAGGCCTCAGACTCAAGACATGTCAAGACTGGACTCTCTCTCAGACTCAGTACAGCTGAGCTACAGCCTGATCATGATG
>NW_019091571.1:422040-445310 GCF_001949145.1 Acanthaster planci | reverse complement strand
CAGTCATCTTTCTTCACACAATGGACCATTGTGTGTGTTCATCTCGGCTACTGATTATTTTATCTAATTTATTTCCTGTTAGAGAATGAAATTACGGTCAACAACCAGCAAGAATAACAGAAATATAACCTAAAACAGAAAGAATTTGATGAGTGGAAACCATCAAAAAATCACACAGGGTTTCATTTAGCCATTTCATTCAAAACTGAACATATACTCAATCTGATTCGGGAGTTTCTAACTGCACGTCTACATCTCTGTGCCTCAGTCACATTTGAAAGTTAAGTTAGGTGAAAAAATCCGTTCTTGACAGCTGCAATACAGAATTGTGTACAACCCAAATTACTGTAACTAGAGCCAAGTTATTAGGCCATAATATCTCCAAAAAACACAGTGTACTAACAGAATGCCAGTGTTACTTAGATCTTTCGTGGCCTTCTAGAAGGTCAGAGAGATATGTAGACCCCTTAAAGTTCTTTCAGGATCTCCAACAAAGTTTGCGTGGTGCAGTTTGAAAGTATTTGTACCCCTCCTTCATGATTTGTGAATACTGTAATACAATAGCAGTCTGGTTCCCTGACCAGCAAGCAGTAATACTGTTAGCTGTTTGAAGAGTCCTGTCTTTTTGTGTCTGTACAAACACATTGTGATCACAATAAATGATTGTGTGAAGTGCATATTAATTATTCTAACAAGAATACAACTTAGTTTACTAAACATCCAGCTGTTATTTTTTCTGGCCATTTTGCAAAGTTATACCCGTTTTTGTTTTCATATCCATTTTGAAAAGTGCCAGTCCAAAATTACACACTGCCTATCCAAAAACAACAGGTTAATGGTTCACTATGAGACCCTGCAACTTTCAATATCTTCAAAATATGATATGGCATTCATATTGTGAATAACGTATTGCAACCAACAACATTTTTAATTAACTGATACAGTTCTGTAGCATTTGATATTACACTTCTACAACATGGTGGTACCACAGTTATTAATGACACCATACGTACCTTCAAACCCCTCTCCCTGCAGAAGTTACTTTTAATAACTGTATGTGAAGTATATCTCTATTGTATCTCAAACTTTGGGAAGTAAACAGTTAAGGAACTGAGGCCTATTTGTTTTGCCTACTTTGCTGTTGATCGTGTGGGCTTTTTTTCCCTGTATAGTTGACCCTTGGTAATACGAGCTCAGATAGGATGAGATTCCGGTTAAGATGGACATATTTTACTAGTCCCGACCAAACTGTGTACATTCGTATGAGGAAAAAATCGTCTGTGCTAGCATGGGTGATACAAGAGTTTGAGTGCAAATGCATGTTTATCTCTCTATTTGGCAAAAGTGTTTCAAAAACACCCGTCATCCAACAAACCCATCTACTAAAGGTGCCGTTGTACTAGGCGTGATAATGTTCTCATGTAGATTCTCAACCAATCAAAGGGTATTCTTTACGAGGGCTTTTCATACCACCCAATCCAGACGAACTAAATGGACAATGGGTGTTTGCAATTCCTGGGCCCTCAGAGGACCTAAATAAAAGAAAAACTTGTTACAAACTCCCCATCAAAACATGACAAAAGAAGAGAAACACGCCCCTACCCGATTAAAAAACTAATATAAAACTCATGTTGAATTAAAATTAATTGTTCTTCCATCCATTAATGTCTCTTTGGAAGTCAAATGTACAATTTCTAAATTCTTAACCCCTTCGCGCCGGGACTCGGGTAGAAACACCAAAAAAAAAGCACCAAATTGAGATCCTCAGCCCGCTTTTCACCTATTATTCTCGGCCCATGCTCAAGCGAACACGGTGAAAGAAGGGAGACCCTGGCTCTTGTGTATATGGTAATTGGTCTTTGTGTGTAGCCCAGAAATGAAAAGACCGAATTTGCATCATAATCACCAGCTTCACAATAGTCCCCACTTTGAGAAGAGGCAACGGGAATGTGGAAGCGTGAGTAGAGCCGCATGCCACCGAACAATCAGCCTTTTCANGTCATCTTTCTTCACACAATGGACCATTGTGTGTGTTCATCACAACGGACAGTGCAACAGTAGGCTATATCGGCTACTGATTATTTTATCCAATTTATTTCCTGTTAGAAAATGAAATTACGGTCAACAACCAGCAAGAATAACAGAAATATAACCTGAAACAGAAAGAATTTGATGAGAGGAAACCATCAAAAAATCACACAGGGTTTCATTTAGCCATTTCATTCAAAACTGAACATATACTCAATTTGATTCGGGAGTTTCTAACTGCACGTCTACGTCTCTGTGCCTCAGTCACATTTGAAAGTTAAGTTAGGTGAAAAAATCCATTCTTGACAGCTGCAATACAGAATTGTGTACAACCCAAATTACTGTAACCAGAGCCAAGTTATTAGGCCATAATATCTCCAAAAAACACAGTGTACTAAGAGAATGCCAGTTTTACTAAGATCTTTCATGGCCTGCTAGAAGGTCAGAGAGATATGTAGACCCCTTAAAGTTCTTTCAGGATCTCCAACAAAGTTTGCGTGGTGCAGTTTGAAAGTACTTGTACCCCTCCTTCATGATTTGTGAATACTGTAATACAATAGCAGTCTGGTTCCCTGACCAGCGAGCAGTAATACTGTTGGCTGTTCGAAGAGTCCTGTCTTTTTGTGTCTGTACAAACACATTGTGATCACAATAAATGATTGTGTGTAGCGCCTATGTACTTGTGCTGGGCCAATGTGCACACATGCAAACAAGTTGGCAAGGATAAGCAATAAATCGTGACCCGCCGGTCAGTCAGGCAATTTATGAGGTATTTTTGTGTCGTTAATTATTCTAACAAGAATACAATTTAGTTTACTAAACATCCAGCTGTTATTTGTTCTGGCCATTTTGCAAGATTATACCTGTTTTTTTTCCATATCCATTTTAAAAAGTGCCAGTCCAAAATTACACACTCCCTATCCAAAAACAACAGGTTAATGGTTCACTATGAGACCCTGCAACTTCCAATATCTGCAAAACATGATATGGATATGGCATTTATATAGTGAATAATGTATTGCAACCAAGATATTGAACATTTTTAATTAACTGATACACTTATGTAGCATTTGATATTACACTTCTACAACATGGTGGTACCACAGTTATTAATGACACCATACGTACCTTCAAAACCCCTCTCCCTGCAGAAGTTACTTTTAATAACTGTATGTGAAGTATATCTCTATTATATCTCAAACTTTGGGAAGTAAACAGTTAAGGAACTGAGGCCTATTTGTTTTGCCTACTTTGCTGTTGATCGTGTGGGCTTTTTTTCCCTGTATAGTTGACTCTTGGTAATACGAGCTCAGATAGGATGAGATTCTGGTTAAGATGGACATATTTTACTAGTCCCGACCAAAGTGTGTACATTCGTATGAGGAAAAAATCTTCTGTGCTAGCATGGGTGATACAAGAGTTTGAGTGCAAATGCATTTTATGTCTCTATTTAGCAAAAGTGTTTCAAAAACACCCGTCATCCAACGAACCCAACTACTAAAGGTGCCGTTGTACTAGGCGTGATAATGTTCGCTAATCCAGGACTGCAGTTTTGCAGCATTTTAGATTCCCAACCAATCAAAGGGTATTCTTTACGAGGGCTTTTCGTACCACCCGATCCAGACGAACAAAATGGACAATGGGTGTTTGCAATTCCTGGGCCCTCGAGGACCTAAATAAAAGAAAAACTTGTTACAAACTCCTCATCAAAACATGACAAAAGAAGAGAAACACGCCCCTACCCAATTAAAAAACTAATATAAAACTCATGCTGAATTAAAATTAATTGTTCTTCCATCCATTTATGTCTCTTTGGAAGTCAAATGTACAATTTCTAAATTCTTAACCCCTTCGCGCCGGGACTTGGGTAGAAACACCAAACAAAAACCACCAAATTGAGATCCTCAGCCATTATTCTCGGCCCACGCTCAAGCAAACACGGTGAAAGAAGGCAGACCCTGCCTCTTGTATATATGGTAATTGGCCTTTGTGTGTAGCCCAGAAATGAAAAGACCGAATTTGCATCATAATCACCAGCTTCACAATAGTCCCCACTTTGAAAAGAGGCAACAGGAATGTAGAAGCTTGAGTAGAGCCGCATGCCACTGAACAATCAGCCTTTTCACCGTGNGGAAAGAAATTCCCGTCGTCAAGGGGTTAATGGAAAAAAAAGAATCACTTTTTTCCTGCCAAAAATATTACCCAGGCCCTGACCTAGGTCCTCTCATATCCACACAAAATTCACTGGTTTCCTTCGCTTTACACATGTAGAAAAATGCAACTCTGGTCACCTGCTAAAATGTTAATGAACTTGTGTGCACATTCTTTTGCAATACCCAGTATGGGTTAACATGGCTTCGACAATGATTGGTGATGAGTCGTTTGGCCTGTTGTTGCATTTTTATTTTTGCTTTTCTCAATTACCATACAAGTTTTATGATTACAATTCTTTATTCATTACACATTTACATTCCACTTTCATAAAGAACGTGTTTCAATTGTTTCAAATTCATAACTGTATCAACAGAAACACCTATGCATAAATTAGTTACATAACTGATAATATCAATCAACGACGCACTTCAAGTAGGAAAATACTTTTAGCTTAAGACTAGGATTTGGAAAACACAAGATAATATACTACGTCCCAAGACCCTTGTATTAACAAGAGTGGACTGCGTTTTTGTGCGAAAAAAGATCAGTGGAAAGACAACCCGTGCATATTCCCAGATAGCCATTCTCAAACCTAGACACCTGAGAGAGAGGTTTGGTAATGGACACTGATTCATACAACCTTTGATCTCAAGGACAGTAGTGCAGAGAGATTACAGCTTTGAGAATGTGGGTTTAGTCTTCTGCATAGCTGCTGTCGTCGCTTTCATCAAATCTTCACTCTGCAACATGCTGGCATTCCACGTCGTCTGTCACACATAAAAATAGTATGATAACCTGATTATATTTCATGGAATAAACCACATTCTGTTCAGTTAAGGGATTGTCTCAAGAACTTGAATGCTGAAGAACGTTCCAAGGAGAATGCCGCTTGTTCCATTTGGGTACACCAGCTCTTCTTCCTGGAAACAGCTGGCAAGTTCTTTGTATGCTTTCCGAGGGAACAGCCTACTTCCGTTAGGAAAATGACAGCAACACAGGAAATTCCCAAACAGAACTCACAGTGGCCCTAGCAGAAGTAATCCACTTTGAATGAGAATGTTTATTCTCATTGTTCGTTGGACCTGTGTCTAGCTTTCTTGTAAAGTGAGGGGCAGAGCATATTATCGAAGATGCTAACCCAATGTGCAATGAGTGGTCACAGATAACAGACATTCCTAAAAAAAAACCTTCAAATTGAGGGATAAGGCAATCACATAACTTTACTGGAGAAGCAGGTGAGAGAGTACGACTTTAGAGAGAGGCTGTATGCACAGATTTAGGGCTAATAAAAAAATCTACAACTTCTCTGATGTTTCCAAGACAACAAAACAAGTTTTAAAAACGCTTGGACTACAGTACTCAGTATACTGGAAGAAACATCTGCTGCGTGTTATTTTTTGTATATATCTGCCATCCCAATCGAATCTGAGGAGCCATCCCTTCCGTCCACAATTTATTTTAATAACTGCGATTCAAATCAAAATTGTCTTACCACGTCGTTGAGACCGTCAGCTACACTGTGGTCCCTAGAGAACAAGACGCTGGCCTTGGACGTCTGCACAGCGATGGGACTACGGCTTGCGATTATGCAGGCTGTTTCTATAGCGCTTTCAAGCATAGCTTCTCTCGTCTCAAAGACACCACTGTGGAGAAACAATGATGCAAATATGCCTTCTGAACAAAATGGGGTGAACGTTAGCAGTACAGTTAAGTCAGAATTGACAAAATTTCGGACATGGGGTTGAGCTCTTCTTTCACAGAAATGCTAAAAATTTGGCTTTCAAGTATTGACTTTGTTTCACTGACCTGACAAATCCTTTCTCTCGGGCCTCATCGCTGCTGAACTTCCTAGCTGTGTAGATGATCTCTCTCAACCAACTCTCATCGCCAATGATCTTAGGGAATCTCTGAAGTGTGCCAAGATCTGCAGCAAGTCCCATTTCCACTTCCTAGCGACAAAGATTGCAGAACAATGTCTGAGAAAAAGAGAGTTACAGCACAGATGGTCTAGCTGAGGTTTCCCATCAACTTCCAAATGATGACTAGTTGACGAAACAACAGAGCTGGGGTCATCTCTATGATGCAAGGCCACGTCCAACAAATCTGCATGGCACTGGCTAGCAACATCGCACATCCATGGGACATTTTCTGTAGCAACTGGCTATCTCCTTCCATGAACACACGATTCATTTCTAGTCTTTGCCAAGTAATGCACACACAGCTTGAACTTGGGACGCTTGGGTCTAAATGAGACCGGGCTATTTTTGACCATCTCACAGCCAGCTGTCACTTCCCTGATCATTTCGAAAAAGACTTTCCATTCAATGTGACATACACTGTAGGCTTCTGATCTTATGGTCAATTGAAGTTCACATATCCTCATACGTGATGGCCCACGTGCATTGAGCAAGTGGTAGAAAAGGTGTATTTATTATTTTATTTTTTTTCTTCTGTCTCTGAAAAATGTGTGTTGCACGAGAACAACTTATCCAATTTTAACAAAATTGGTGTCAAAATGACAGCAAGATGTTGATGCCGCCCTCCCCCACTCTTCCCTGGTCGAGAGACACCGGCAAGTAAAAGTGAAACATGATAGGTTTATGTGCCAGTGACATCATGCTGTGTTACTTGTATACCTTTCTATGGAACTTCAATCTCTTATTCCCAACTAGCTCCTACAGGAAAGCACATGTGTAAACAGTGTGAAGTCATCATTACATATGCATGTATTTGATCGATGCTATGATTTAGCATTACTCTGTGTCTGAAATTTCATTTTTTTTTGCTCACACACAAACATGATTTCAACCATAGTTGGCTTACTTTGATTTGGAACCAGGCATCTTGAGTGCACAGCCGGATATCGCAAGCAGTGATCATGTCCACCCCTGCACCTACACAAGCCCCATGGACTGCAGCAATTACAGGCTTCAGACACTGTCAAAACAAGTGGGATATTGCAGGGGTGAGATTGGAGGAAGAAGAAAATCCAATAAAACGTCCAGCGGAAGGGCTGTAAACTTCCGAAAACAAAATACTGGGACATTTCAAGGCTTTTGTTAACATACGAGAGATAAGTTCTCTCATGAAAAAAAGCTAGGATTAAGTGAATCTTGCATCTTTTTTCTGACAGAAAGAGAGTTGCAAAAAAAGTAAAACATGAATGATTACGCATCTGGGGGTCAAAAAACCTGAAATCTGGAAAATTCTAAGACATCACACCAGGGATCAGAAAACAGTGAAGTAAGTTTCTTGCACTATGGTAGCCTAATGCTGTGACATCTGGGCCAAATTTCTCAGAGTTTCTATGGAGAAATTATTTCTTAGCAAAATTCTGTACTTGGCATTAAACAACAGACAACCAACACTTAGATGCACAGATTGCCTGACAGTCAGGCAGGAAACCTATTTTACGCTAAGACAATATTTTAAGCGGTAAGCAAATACTCATGCTTAAAGCACACCCGTATTACTGACCCTTGGCAATGCTATACAGTGCAACTAGGCTATATTGTACACCTGGCTGTGTCAGTGACCCCAATCAAACCATTCAAAAAATATCTGCCATGTTTGCTGGCCCTCCCCCCACCAAAACATACCAAACCTGGCCAAAAAAATCAGAATTGTGGATGCAAATGCTGTAACAATCATATCTTATGTTTCAAGAAGCAGACTTTGATTTACAGATTTGTAATTAATTCAGATATTAAACTTTTGGTCTTGTCAGTTTGTATGAAACAATGAGGAAAATTCCAAAGTCCAAACCCTCCAAGCATTTTGAAGCCTAGATTGAACACACAGGTCCAGCAATAACAGATGTTGTCCTATATGATACTTTGTTCATCATTCCAGCACTGCCCTCCGACTTGTCTCTCCATTATAGTAGTGTAGCAAAGACAGTCCTCAGAATTATATGCAGCAAGCAGACAAATGAAGTACACTTTGTCTGTGATAGCCATGTGAAGAGTATCAAGAACGTAGAACAGCAGGCAAGAGGTGTAAATGATGGATCATTTCACATCACTAGCTCTGACTGCCGACCAATTACATCCCAACCATTTCAAATATGCATTGAGATCTTCAAGCTTTCAAACAGCACTTCTGAAATTCTTCATGGACGAATGGAAAGATGACAAGTACGCTACTCTGACAGGACAGAGGGTTGTTGTTGCACATGACGGGAAGTGTTTGCAAAACACATCACCTGCATCAGGAACTGTGGTGCATAAAGTGTCAGAATTTGTATGCTCACAGGTGGAAGTCGGTACACACCTGATGTATCATCTAAGTGTGCTGTCAAAAGCAAATCCAAACCAGAATGTTACGATCATTTTCTCCTTATCATACCAGACAAGTTGCCTCCAATATGTGGATGGATTTGGTACATTTAAGTGATAACAATGGAAGATATGTCAACATCACTTCCCTAGCAAGCCACATTGGTCCAATTCTCTACAAGGCATGGCCTGGATACGTCAACTGGAAGTGACTATACTTCGTCCTTCTCGAGAAAGGAGGAAAGTCAGACCACTAACTTTGGCCGCAAAGAGTCCTCTTCATCTTGAGGGCCATAGGCATCTTGTAGGGAATAACCGCTTTGAAGACAATGACGGCCTGGTGGAGAAATACATCTACGGTCAAAGATCATCATCTGCGAATGAGGCTAGATTGAAGACATTCCTAAATAAATACAAATCACTGGACCCAGATAGTCCTTTGAACAAGATCAAAGGCATCGATACAAGAATGCTTCCCCCGTCAAGAGGTACTGAAGCAGAAGACTGCAAGATGCAACTACGTCACATACATGTACAGTACATGTGGAAGCGCGCCCATCTAAAAGACCTGTTGGACAACATTCATCCTAGAGATCATAGCTTGAAGGAAGTCGATAGACTCTATGTACCACGTTGGTTTTCTGGCAGCCAGATGCCAACTGTGCTGTCAGAAACCTTAGAATCAGAAGATGTAGAAGAGGACAAAGAAGATAGTGAGGAGATGAATGAGATTGGAAAATGAAGATGATAGCGATGATGATGGAAATTTGAACTTTTATTTCAGAGTTGGCAAAAGGAACAAATAAGTCTCGGACTATTATAAAATGACCGTGTCACTTTGATCATCCTGAAGAAACTTTAACCGTAATAGGTTATAAAAATACCAATGGAACATATGGCATGATTATTGATTATCGGGCCAAATTGCTAAAAAGAGTGTTTGAGAGCAAAACAGTCTCGAAAAGACAACACTAAAAATTCATATTTGGTGAGAACAGAGATTTTAGTTCATATATCAAATGTCATAAAAATGGCATACAAGAAAGTTGGTCAATAAGGTTACCGGTACTTTTATTGTTCAACCAATCCTAACTTTAAATTAAGTTTGGTGGTAATTGAAATTTTTGGTGAAAAGTGACAACTGATTCAAGAATGGTTAAGGTGGAGAGTAGGACTCAGCACCACTTTTTACACAAGATAAGACTGTAACAACATTTGAATTCAAAATTCGGAACTTTTATCAAATTTAGTTTTTAAAAATGACACTTTAGGGCAAAAATGACAAATATCTCAAAAAGATGGGAGTTGGGCCGATGGAACGGCCTAATATCTAAACAATATTGTACGTGGGGTCAATGAGAGTGCTTTTATTTAAATCAGTGCCTCTTTTTACATAAGTTAAGCTTTCCAAACCTTTGCCACCAAAAATTCTGATCAACCCAATCTACACTGTATCTCCTTGAGATTTATACTCCTTGGTGGAGAGAGGCAAGTGGGAGTAAAGTGACTTGCTTCAGGTCACAACATGTGACCACTGGCTGGATTCAAATCTGTGACCCAAGGTTTACGAGTCAAAACCCTGCTTTGACAATAGAATGACTAACAAAAGAATAATGTAGCCTCATGTGGCATCAATTTACAAGGAAACATTAAGCTGTCATCAGCACAAGTCCAGGGCAGGTTTCACACAAGACCACGTACCGCGAAAAAAGAGCTTCATCATAAGAAGAGGGGCGTTTGTAGCGAGGGTTTAAATTCTAATTTTACACGGTCCTAGTGACGTGACCTTGGCTCAAATTGAAATCAGAAACTAACACAAAATTATATTATGCTGCACGCAACACGGCATTTTGGTGCAGTACCTTACCATTCAAGTTGAAATGTGCAAACATTGGGACTTCAAAAGAGGTCTTAAAGCTGCTTCTTTTCGTCTCTGTGAAAAGGGGGATTTTTACAGACCAACAACGTGGGTCAGGTTGAAGTATCATATGTTCACATCGATGGGGTGCATACTTTTTTTCAAAAAATGTACACGCCTGGTGGGTCTTCAAATAGGCACCAAGTGCAAATCAGCAATGACATTCAGGTGCCCACCAAGCCTCTTTCTTTGTTGCCAAAGGGGAAGTAAGGCAACCAGACTCTATACACTCAACAGGGACAATTACCAACATAGTGCACCACCAACAGGTTGCTACAGACTGAGAGGCCATAGTACAAAGGTATAAACAAGTTGATATCTGCAAAGTGATGATCTGTTGGTACCTTTTCCATGACTGTAAATGACTCCTGCATTTCAGACACCCTCTGTTTTAGTTCCACTGCCTTACGCCCAACCTCTGTGTCTGTCGAGAATAGACTGGCTGAGTCCACCAGGTCAAGTCCTGTCGGTTATTTCAAACAATAAAACAACTCTAAGGATGTGATAAAAGTCATATTGCTAGTTTAGCAATCCATTTATCTAAATGTTTTGATTCTCAAAGATCCTCATTGGCGACTTGATTGGCAAAGGGTTTTGGGGCTTGCTTTAGGATTAGGATTCTGCATGTTTGAATGCTAGCAGAATCCAGGCAAATTAGCTCTCAGACCCAACTGATTTGGTGGGATGGCATGGCAGGTTTTTCCTTCTTTTCATTAAGTACATGTATTTCCTCAGATGTTGTGTGACAATAAGAAGAGATTTTTCTGTACAAGTTATAAGCTTTTTCATTACTGTGGCAACTTCAACTTTGTTTACTAACCCTCACCATGACAAACGCAACAACACTGTATATGATTTACACATAATAGCAAATCAATACACGTGGGGATTAAGGTTTAATTTTGCTGATTGATCACCTTGCAAAGGACAAATAGGGAAACACAATAAAGTAGAGGTAACTTGAGGAAAAACAAATGAATAAAAAACACTAGTAGGACCCTAACATATTGAACATATTGACTTGGGGCTTATTTGTATAGCAAGTGATAAGCTATAACAAAAACTGACCTCAGTGGTTACCTATGGGATTGTTTAAGTTTGTGTGGACAAACCACGATATTGTAATGAACTGCCATATTTAGAGCCCTGAGAGATTTTCCAAAGGTATCTCACTGTGATAGCACAGCCTGGCCAATTAGCCATCTCATTACTTATGACATCACAGACTGAACCGCAAGGTTGGGTGCTTCCTTCAGTTCTTCCTGTCCATTGTTGTTCTTATGCAAATTCAGTAATTGGCATACTGAGCAGGTTTTGTCTTGAGTGTCAATGTAAAACATCATACACCACCGAATACAGTGATCACTTATCTATTTAATTGAGCAATTAGTTAATGTAACATCTGCCTTCATCAGGATCATAAAATTCTCAAGAGGATACAAGAGGAAACAAAGTCAAGAGGTCTTGCTTAGAATCAGTTCATCATCATACCTGAAGTGAATATTTTCCCAGCTCCTGTTAGCAAAACAACCCTGCAATCCCCATCCACAGCCAACTCTCGAAAACACTCCCTCATTTCTCTGGGGAAAAAAAACCGATGGACAAACATTCAACAGCTATTCATTAAGAATCAATGCTCAAGTCTCCTACATTTTGGGCCTATTTGCATGCGGAGCAAAAAGAAGGGAAGTGAAATTGCCCCCCTAACATTGCACGTCTCTCATCATAAAGGTATTTTAAACATGGGGGGGTGACATGGCCTCCTTACCCTTGACCCAAAAAGTGGAAGGATACATGTACCCCTCCCCCCTGCAAAAAATTTCTCAATGATCTAGTGGAATGCAATAACTACTTGCACAAATCTAGGTACTGCTGCTGTATGACAGACATTCTGACTCACCTGTAAAATGTCTGGTTCATAGCATTCCTAATCTCAGGCCTGTTTATCTCTACTTGCTTGACGTAATCCCTTGGCTGGCTCACGGCCAACGTCTCGTAACTGTAGTTGAATGGCGCATCTGAGGACATGTTGCGAAGGAGCACAGCTTTCCCCAAAAACCTGTTCCCTGAATTGGTTTAACAGGAATAAAAATGAATTCACTCACACAACCCCTCCAATTCACTAAGGCAGTCTGTCTCTCAACCAAACGTTTACAAATTAAGCAAAGTACAAAGGTGCTCCACAATACAATAGAAGATGCTTAGGTGACTCGGGGTTATTTTAAGATATCTGAGTACACTAAATCTATACAAGTATACAAGAACACCTGTGGGTTTATTAGAAGGTTGTTTCTTAACAGAAGGAGTTGCAATTGTGTCAGTCATAAGTCACCAGCCATTCAGTCCCAAGTCCATCATTTGATTTTAAAAATACTCAAAACTATTAAAATTGGCAAAAATTGTTGTGAAAATTAAGGAATAGGTACAAGTACAATGCACATGTAGGGGACATTTGGAACTGACAAGAATATCACTTTCAGTGTGCAACTTTTCTCAGCATCCCTCAAAAATGCACCATCCATATTCATGAGCAAAACTGTGACATCATTCGAGGGAGAAAACCTCACATTCATTTGCGCCCAAAATTGCCTGAAATTTTATTTTCCTTGTCTAAATTTCCATTTCTTCAGTGATACGTTGTCTACTGTACAGGAGCAGCCCTTTTTCCCCACAAATTTTCAATAGCCAAATTCTGGGTTCACAATAGCAGAGTTTATGAATCGCTGGACGACATCGCAACTTCACTTTTTTCTGCTGTCTGGAAAAGCACAAAAAATACAGGAAACCTAATTATGGATGTCAAATATACCAAAGCTCTTGTACATTGACAAAGAGTACAAAGTCACACAAAAAGTGTGTTAAAGCCCTTAACCCCTGGGGTATGAGTTGCCTATAAGAGGAGGGTGTCTATGAAGGGTGTGATGAGTTCAGACCAACACGGACCCATTGTAGAAAATATATAGCGTAGCCAAATCTACCGCCCCCCCCCCACCTAGGGTAGCAGGGCCCCACTGTCCACAGTTGAGGGATGAGAGGTGTGGCGCGACTCGGGGCCCCACCTGGGCATCCATGAGACAAGCAACAGGCAGAGAATGAAGTGGTGGGGCATCCGCCCATCCCAGGCAGGGCGCTGGAAACCTTGAGCCAAGCGGGCCTTGGCCAAAGCTAAGTGGTGGGCCTACATGGTTAGGCTACAGGCGTTGGGGCAGCAGCACCCGCTGAAATCTTACTGGTCAAACCCTGGGCCGAAAAAGCCAAATCAACGGCCAGTGGTCGATTCCGCCATGCGAGCACAATGGTCAATACTGTCTATCGCTTCTTTAGGCTACCCAGGGTCCTCAAATGTGCAAAAAGTCAGGAGTTTTGGGCCCATTATAACACTTTCTAAAGAGAACATTTGACCTTAAACCATAACACCAACCCAGAGCAGACTATAGGGGATATGCCAAAATGTAAAAAATAAAATTTCCAGCATAATAACTGTTAAATAATTTGATTAACTGCGACCCTAATTATTGCTGTTTTAACATTCTCATACATGATCATGTGATAACTTTTTTGCAGTCCTTAACTGTGGCTAAGGAAATTTTCATTTACTTTCTCCATCAACAAACATGAAATGATAACAGCAGCAAAGCTTAAAAGTGATTTTGGACTGATACACATGACAGCAACTTGCAAAAACTTTTCACATTTCTCATTTTATTTATTTTATCAAAGGGGATGAACAATTTAAACAAATGAAGTAAAAACATGAAAAAACAGGGTGAATAAAAACAATACGAGGGTCGCTGAGGAATTGACAGCACCCATGATGGGACCCCAAACTACTCCCAGAACTGTGGGGTCCAACGTCCGCCCCGCTCCCCACTTAAGGGAGGGGGGCAGATGTCGGACCCCACAGTTCTGGAGGTAATGCCAAAATGGACCTCTTGCATTAAGGCGGAATCAGAGGCTATTCTTTGCACAAATGGTTTACTGGAGCTAGAGAAATTGCCTAGAATGTAACGTCATACGCCATGTACGAGGGGGGTCTATAGCGGAAAATGCAGGTAAAGACTTGAACTTGCAGATTTATGCTGGAGGATGAGGTCATACCACTTCCAAATGTTTAAAAAGGCGATGAAATCATTATTAAGACGCACAGTCACTGTTTGTACTCGAGCAGCAGGCGACCGGCGACCCTGCCGGGCAAGCTGGCATAGCTGCAGGCCCGCCGCGCCGATATGCGATACAGCGGTGGAGCGCCACCCAACGTTACACAGGCCAACTTCCGTCGCACGCTCCACACTGTACAGAGCCTTGCTCAGACTCTGGCTTGCTCAGTTCATATCCGAGCGCGAGCATGCCGAGAATAAAATCTGCAAAATAACAGAACGCTGCTGTATCACTACCAGTGAATAGGCCTACATACCGCAGACTCTCCTTTGCAGAACTTGAAATAACGCTTTTTGACACGATCTTAATGCCATATTCTTTAACCAACTTCAAGTGCATGTACATGTACAGTGCTAGTGGTGCTAGACATTACGTACACAAGGCGGCCCGGGTACCTGCAGTAGCAGTGTCGAAGTCGTGCAGTCGAGACGTACGTACAGTACTTACACAACTCCTACACGTGTTTTCAGGTAGTGCTGACCAAAGAACCCAAGTTCGTATAGCGGCGCTATACGATCTTTGGTGCTGACGAAGTGGCGAAGGTGATTGCCTGACCAGAGGAGCTCTTTGATTGCACGGAGGTTCAAGACTTTTTGTGTTCTGTATACTGAACTGCCAGTTGATTACTTACTGAATTATAAACGCTTTGTCAATGACCTCTTCTTTACATTTTTCCTGGGATTTTTTATGCTAGTCTGGTTTGTGTTTTTTATTTGCATTGATAGGCAAATATACTACTTCTAAAGTTACTGACTGACCAACATATAATTTCAGTAATGAGGCATTTTGGCCTCCTCCGTAACATAAAACATGAAGCTATTAAAAAGATGATGGATCTTGCAAAACAGCAGAAACTTTTCTCACAGAATTCATTCATTTGAAAGTCAGGAAGCGGATCGAGCCTAGAGTCACAACTTTTTACAGCATTGTTACTTTGTTGCATGGAACTATACAAGAGAAACTGACTTGCATTGCTGGAGATTTCAGACTCTGGTTCTGTGATGAGGTCCTGATGACATGATATCATAGCATATGTAACCACTTCCCATAAATGTGTGAATTACTGTGGCTGCTAATGGCCACAACCAGTTGGTTTGGGACATGGCTTGATAATGTCAAACCTTGTGAGGAGTTTGATGAGGTTCAAAATAGTTGGGAATTCTAAAGTCAATTTAATGAACATAGGGAGAAACAAGTTCAACATTCGTAGCATTTAAAAAAGCGATCACTGTCAACACAGGGTTATTGTTTCTATACAGTTAATAGGTTTGGGCAAGGGTCAATTTACCCATGGAATCAAAGTCATCAAAGTCAACAATAGGGAAGAATAATTTAAACTCACCCATGAAAAAAAGAGAATTTGAAGAGTTGAATCCATTCAAAAAATCACTCAGGTTTCCATTCAAGCACTTTATTTACTCTGATTCAGAGCTGCAAACTATATGTTTCCATTCCTGTACCTCAGCTGCATTTCAAAACTGAATAATTTGAAAAAATTCATGCTCAAATGCCACACATTACAAGCAACAATGTACAACCTATCAGGGGGTCTGAGTAACCGTGGAATTTCGAAAGGCTTTCTGTGCTCAGTACAAGCACAGATTTTCTGCACTTATAACATGAGCAGAGAATTCTGAGTTTTTGCACCAAAATTACAGTGAACAGAGCAAAACAATTAGACAATGATTTCTGAGGAAAATAAAATATCTCCTTAAAACACAGCGTGTACTAACAGAAAAACCAATTTACTCAAACTGTTATTTTACATACCTTGGAACAATTACATTATTATGACATTATTGTCAATAACAAATTGCAAACCTAAGATATTCATTGGAACATTTTTCAAGTTGTTACATTTGATGTTTGACATCCTGCAACACAGTGGTACCACTTAACTAATTACATGTAATCAATTACATGTATTTAAGTCAAGCATACCTTCCAAATCATCCAAACCTTCCAAATCATACATACCTTCCAAATCATCTGCCTTGCAAAAGTTACTGTAAATGACCATTTGGTTGTAAAGTATTTTGATTCTAAACTTTTGAAAGTAAACCTAATATGAAACTCAAACATTTTCTTCTGCTTGTTTTGTGTGCTGTTCATTACCTGTCTTTAACTACACTGAAAGTGCTTGGTACTCCAAAAAATAAATGGAAATAAAACCATCTCTGTATTTCCCTGTATAACCCTCTCAAAACTAAGGGTATTTGAGAGACATTTGTAATTTTAAATCTCGACTTATGAAAAAATAGAGATCAAGGACAAGTAAAACTCATTATGAACCACAAATCATAACTGTGAGCCACTTCGATAGTTGTGGTAGTTTACCACAAAAGGAACGCTCACTTCCCTTACAGCAAAAGCTTACATAATAAAATGTCAAGCAGGTTTGGTGCATTACCGATGCCCTTTTGCAGCCAAGAGCTCCACAAATAATAGGCAAACACATTTGGAAGTGTTAACCCTATCTGCCTTGATGCGCAAACAAATTGTATCTGGTTCACTAGTTCCCATACACTGACCAATGGATACAAACGAACTATTTCAGTTGCTATGGCAACATATTGATTCAGTATTGCAGTGAAATTACAGCTTTGAAAATGTGGGTTCAGTCTTCTGCATAGCTGCTGAGATTGCCTTCATCAAATCTTCACTCTGCAACATGCTGGCATTCCACGTTGACTGCAATAAAAACAAAGACAGGTCAATAGTAAGACAATTTATCAAATAATCCACTATGTTCTATTCACTTAAGGGAGTTTCATTAAAATTTGAATGCTTAAAAATGTTCCGAGGATAATGCTGCCTGTTCCATTGGTAACACCTGTTGTTTTTATTGGAAACAGCTTAACAACATTAATGCAAATTCTTAAATAGGAACAGTTTATCCTCAGGGAGAACACCGTGACAAAAGGAACACTGCAAATCCCAAAACGGAACTCACAGTGGTCCTGAAAGGAACGCTCTAGTGTAGACGGGAACATTTCCATGAAGATATTCCCTAAATATGCCTTTCTTTCTCCAAAGGCTGGGAGGGGAAAATTATCTAAGACTTTTTTAAGTCCCAACTGATTAACTGGGAGCAAACACAGCATTATCTGATGTTGACAGTCAAATGCAATACACACATACTGAAAACAAAATTCTCACAAAGCTTCAAAGTTTTTCTCTTTTCAACCTTATTTATTCACAATGTAGAAAAAGGCACAAGAAGATTTCACTCTTTTTTGGGGGGGGGGAGTCAGCTTCCCTGATAAATAACCATACATGCAAGCACAAAAAGATTCAGGGTTAATAGCAGACCTCCTACAGAAAAAAATCCCAAACTTTTTCATTTTGTTAGTTCTACAAGACAAATATTATCGCAAAAATATGTCAAGAAGTACTTGGACTACATTACCCATGGGTTCGAAGGTTTTAGGGCTGATATTTCTCTAAATGTCATCTGTCATCCCCTCACCCCCGCATTTACATCGCTGGATCCACCCCCCTCTTAGGTTTTGACAACTGTCAATCAAACCAAGATTATCTTACCACATCATGGAGACCATCAGCTACACTGTGGTCCCTAGAGAACAAGACGCTGGCCTTGGACGTCCGCACAGCAATGGGACTACGGCTTGCAATTAGGGTGGCTATATCCAAAGCGCCCTCAAGCATAGCTTCTCTTGTCTCAAAGACACCACTATGGAGAAAAGATGACACAAATATGCCCACTGAACAAAACTGTGCAAGCCTTAACAACAAAATTCGTTCAGAAATCTGAAGTGTGAGTTATTGAAATTAAATTGAACCTCTTCTTTCATAAAAACAGTGTTCCAAGTTTGGCTTCCAAGTACAGACTCTTTGTTTCACTGACCTGACAAATCCTTTCTCTCGGGCCTCATCGCTGCTAAACTTCCTAGCTGTGTAGATGATCTCTCTCAACCAACTGTCATTGCCAATGATCTTGGGGAATCTTTGAAGTGTGCCAATATCTGCAGCAAGTCCCATTTCCACTTCCTAGGGACATACATTGGAGAACAAAGTCTGAGAAAAACTGAGTTGAGAAATAAGAAATGGTCCAGCTGAAGTTTCCCATCAACTCCCCAAGTGATGTCTAGTTGATGTAAAAACAGAGCTAGGACCATGCAAGCCGACGTCCAAACTACAGTACTTGGCTACGGCTAGCAACAACACATATCTATGGTAAATTTTCTGCAGCCACTGGCTAGCTCCTTCCATAGACATACACACTGTTTCTAGCCATAGTCAAGTAATTCAGACACAGCCTGAATTTGGGAGACTTACATGTAAGAGACACTTGCCAGTTAAGCAAGTAAATCACAATAGGCCTGCGTGTAGGTACTGGTGACATCAAAATAGACCATATTCGCGGTGTCCCCTGTTTCAGTCATATTCCTGAACATACAGTGTAAATTTGGAACCCGTAATGGGATGGTACCAGATGATTTTGGAGGTCGGAATGAAAGCGTAGAATATAGTCTGGTCCTTTTAATTTAACATATTTTCAAATAAATACACTACATTGGGGAATATGACTGAAATTGGGTCCCCACGAATAGGGCCTCTTTGTATGCCTGGTTTTCTACAGAGCTTGAAATCTCTCCTACCTACCTGTCATCTGTGAACAGGCCTACACGTATCTGATCAATCCCATTACTCTCTCTATCAATTTCAAACATATCAACCACAGTCAGCTTACTTTGATTTGGAACCAGGCATCTTGAGTGCACAGCCGCATATCACAAGCAGTGATCATTTCCAACCCTGCACCTATGCAGGCCTCATGGACTGCGGAGATGACAGGCTTCAGACTCTGCAAAGAAAAACACAGCAGGTGAGATTGGAGAATGAGGAGAAATCACCAAACATCCAGTCAGACAGTTGTAACAATAAAAAAACACTGACATTTCCAGGTATTGAATAACATACCAGATATAGCTTTAGGCACTTAGTGTTTTTTTTTACAAGGTGCTTAAGAAGCAGCGAAACCTGATGGATATATCTCTAAAAGACCACAATTTTGGGGCCAACTCCAGAAATCTGGCCAAACTCACAGCCTTGGCATTAAGGATGAGGGAATGTGTCTTGCTCCTCTTTGACATACACAGAAATATTATTACATCATTATAAATGGTTTATTTCATTTAATAAAAACCCTAAATCCCAAGAGCTGAATTGCATGCGTAAGCATTACATAAATCAATACAAAAAATACAAACAGGACTAGCTACAGCATCACACAAAACATGTTCATTTTTAAAAACAAATATTCAACAATTGTCTGTCACAAAGATATACACGTACAAGTGCACAATATGGGTGATTGATACAAAGTAAAATCATGGTTAAATTTTGAATACCTGAACTATCAACCCCAATTATCTGCCCGTAGATGCTATGAAGAAACACTCATGAGGAATTCCTCAATAAACTAGAACGGCCAAGCCCCCACATAATGGGCACTCAAACAGGCGCCAAGTGCATACCAGCAATCACATTCAGGTACCAGCCTCCAGCCTCATTCTTTGTTGTCCAACGGGAACGAACAGTACCCAGACTCCAGGCCCTTCATTGAATAAAAGCTGATATTACTTAACAACCCTGATAGTACCTTTTCCATGGCTGTAAATGCATCCTGCATTTCTGTCAACTTCCGTTTCAAGAACACAGCCTTACGCCCAATGTCCATGTCTACCGAGTATATCTGTGCCAAGTCCATCAGGTCAAGTCCTGTTAGTTGAAATGAATTTAAGAATATGATTAAAAAAACACACATTACTAGTTTAGGCACCAATTTGCCTAAATGTTTTAATTCTTACATATGCTTATCTGTGACTTGATTGGCAAAGTGGCATTTTAACCTGCTTTAGGATCATGCAAGTTCAAATCCTGTCTACATTCAAATGCAAACTGGCTGTAAGACCAAGACTGATTTGGTGAGACGTCTGGTAAGACAGGTGTTTTTTTAATCAGCAAAAGTACATGTACTTCTGTAGATGTCCTTATTTGTTCACTGACTGACCATCAAGCGCAAGACAAATGGTGAAACATCATAAAAAGGAAGAGTGACCTGTAGAAAAACAAATTAATAAAATACTCTGATAGGGCACTAAAGTACTTGTCTTTGGGCCGATTTACATGTGCATGGTAAACACTATAAAAGGATATTCCTTGCAATAGCAAACAAATTCCTTGCAACAGACAGTGGTTTACTTTGGGGCTGTTTAAACCAGTAGAGGACAGACTGCGCAATAAGGCAACGACACATTGTTTTTAGAAACCTGAGCACTTTAGATTCTACACATGATTTCATTAGTAGTGTCATCACGGTACTTCCTCTTTTGCTTTTCATTTCTTCCCGTGAGGCACTGTTGTCATTGAGGAGATTCAGTAATTGGCATATCAAGTTGTTCTCAAAATGCAAGTAAATGTAAGCCACTGTGCTGCATACTATCTCCCTTGAGCAGCACTCCCTCACTGGTTGAAAAGAGCCATGCTGGTGGGAGGTGTTGAATTTGTTGGCAGCGATGTAACCATAACTCGTGCATTTCATAGTCGTTTGCGAACCAGCAGGGTGAAGTTCCCACCAAAGAAGCCTCCACTACTATGAAAATTGCTCCCTCTCTTGGTCTTGCTCGGAGTCCATTTTCTGTCACCATATTACAATTTCACTCATCTGTGTTAATGGACCCTTAGATTTTCCTTTTTAATGATTAAGCGATACTCGTTATGACCCTGAAAATCTCAATATGACATATCGGGAAAACAAAAACAAGAGATACATATATGGCCTGGAATGCCCTCCGTGCCTTCAGCATCAGACCTGTAGAGAAGACTTTCCCAGCTCCAGTTAGCACAACTGCCCGGCAATCACCATCCTCAGCAAACTGATGAAAGCACTCCCTCATTTCTCTGAAAAGAAAAATAAAGTTTTAACAGCAACATGTACAATGTATATGTAGTCATGAAGAATCAATATGCACATAGTAAGCCTCTCTAAATTGAAGTCAATTCCTGGTCCCTACAGATAATCGCATTTCTCTCCTTGTATTTCAAAAACAAGAAAGTTGCCCAAGGAGAGGGGGGATAGACCCTGTATCCTCCGTACATTTTACACCCACGGTGAACTCTCACTGTGCCATTGGGGAACACCAGATGGCATGATTAGGGCTCGCATCACCATCCATGAATGGGTACATGATAATGTCCTTTTATAACCAAAATTCTGGCTCACCTGAAGAATGTCTGGTTCATAGCATTCCTCTTCTCAGGCCTGTTCAATTCCACTTGCTTGACATAATCTCTTGGCTGGCTCACAGCCAACGTCTCGTAGTCATAGTTGAACGGTGCATCTGAGGTCATGTGACGAAGGAGCACAGCTCTCCCCACAAAATTGTTTCCTGAAAGAGTTTTCAGGAAACAATGAATTAGATCAAAATGAATTAGATCAAATAATCCCTCCAAAATGCTTTCACGGCAGTCTATTAACCTCCTGGCAAAAATTTGACACATTGTACACAGTAAGTCTCTAATTATGCAAAGTCAAATACAATACAATAATTTATGATGCTTTAGTGATCGCCCAGGGTTACCCTACATGTGTCCAAGCACTCNCCCCACTTTGAAAAGAGGCGACGGGAATGTGGAAGCGTGAGTAGAGCCACATGCCACTGAACAATCAGCCTTTTCACCCTGTAAATCAAAGCGTGCAGAGCATGCAGGGCCACAAACCGAGAATTTGCAGTTTGGCAGGTGGCCTTCGTGGCCAAGCGAGGCTGGAGTTCTTGGAGTCGGCTTTCGGGAAGAAATTCCCGCCGTCAAGGGGTTAATGATTAAGCGATAGTCGTTATGACCCTGAAAATCTCAATATGGCACATCGGGAAAACAAAAACAAGAGATACATATATGGCCTGGAATGCCCTCCATGCCTTCAGCATCAGACCTGTAGAGAATGCTTTCCCAGCTCCAGTTAGCACAACTGCCCGGCAATCACCATCCTCAGCAAACTGATGAAAGCACTCCCTCATTTCTCTGAAAAGAAAAATAAAGTTTTAACAGCAACATGTACAATGTATATGTAGTCATGAAGAATCAATATGCACATAGTAAGTCTCTCTAAATTGAAGTCAATTCCTGGTCCCTACAGATAATCCCATTTCTCTCCTTGTATTTCAAAAACAAGAAAGTTGCCCAAGGAGAGGGGGGATATACCCTGTATCCTCCGTACATTTTACACCCACGGTGAACTCTCACTGTGCCATTGGGGAACACCAGATGGCGTGATTAGGGCTCGCATCACCATCCATGAATGGGTACATGATAATGTCCTTTTATAACCAAAATTCTGGCTCACCTGAAGAATGTCTGGTTCATAGCATTCCTCTTCTCAGGCCTGTTCAATTCCACTTGCTTGACATAATCTCTTGGCTGGCTCACAGCCAAAGTCTCGTAGTCATAGTTGAACGGTGCATCTGAGGTCATGTGACGAAGGAGCACAGCTCTCCCCACAAAATTGTTTCCTGAAAGAGTTTTCAGGAAATCAAAATGAATAAGATCAAATAATCCCTCCAAAATGCTTTCACGGCAGTCTGTTAACCTCCTGGCAAAAATTTGACACATTGTACACAGTAAGTCTCTAATTATGCAAAGTCAAATACAATACAATAATTCATGATACTTTAGTGATCGCCCAGGGTTACCCTACATGTGTCCGAGCACTA
>NW_019091571.1:399219-421973 GCF_001949145.1 Acanthaster planci | reverse complement strand
TGTAAACAGCTTCATGTTTATCAGAATGTTATTTGGATGTTTTACTTCGACAACTCAAATAGACGGCATTGTAATCATGTCAGTCACAAGTCGGTCACAAGTCATTCAGTCCTAGGTCAACTCACAAGCTATTCTACAAATGAACTGTGACATACATGTTTATGCCAGCATTCTTTTGTCATTACTCATCTCTTCAGGACTGACCTGATTTGTGAAATGTCTTGAGAACTGACTTATGGACGTATGACAAACTTGATTCCAACTCTGCTAAAGACAATGCTCAAGCAGTTAAAACTGGCAAAGGTATTGGTCATTAGAATTTATTGGTTCAATGTGTTGCATCATGTATGGTAGATATGCAGCTACAATCAGCTGAATCAGAACATGATTTGGACATTGAATTTGAACAACTTTTGATTTGAAATCAAAATCCAACAAAAAACCTTTTTGAATACACAGCATTCAATGTGCTCACATTTCAATTGAAACTGTTGTAAAACATGAATCCCTTACATTCTGAGCACTTTTTCTACATAAAACAACATAATACAAAATGCACAAATGGCATACATGTACATGTGTTTGGAGCCATTTTGTTTTAATGTGATGCCAATTTCAATATTCAGGAGCAAAACTGTGATATCAGTTAAGAAAACCCCAATGTGGCAAAGATTTGTGCACAAAAACTGCTGGAAGCTTTGATATTTTCCTAATCTAATTTTCTTTCGCGGAGATAGTTCACAAAGTTTTGTTTTGTACAAAGAAAGTAGTAATGAGCCATTAAGCAATCCTTCCTCAGAAATAGTTTTAATGCCAAAATGTTGGATTCATAATTTGAACTGAAAAATATGAACATGCAGTTTATTCCCTGGATGATATCACAGCTTACCAAGAGCAACCTCTGTTGTCCGGAAATATTAGGGACAATTTTAACTGTTAAAAAACTTAGTACAATAGCAAAAAAAGTGGGTTTCACAAATCTAAGAGTACAAAGTTGCATGAAAAAAGCATTTAAGAAAATTTATTGCCTAGACCCAGGTTATTGTGGACCATCTCACAGCCCGTGGGTGGAGAGTATGGAAGTTGGTCACGCTACCACCCTATTTTTCAAAACTCAGACCCCCTGAACTTTTTTGTACTTGGCCTAAGGCTAAGCCCAATGATATTTACATGTACATGTATTTGGACAAGTTGGAAATTGGAGTGATACATCATCAACTAACTTGTTGATTACTTTCAGCACGGCAGATCACTAAGTATCAATACTTCTTGATTATCTTGAATTATGTCACGTCTCTTGATCTCTTGATAAATAGTCACTGATCAGCTCCTACTGAAGCAACACTCAGCAAAGAAAGGTGGACAGCTATTCATGAGCATTACATTGGAAGTTCCTGAGGGCTTCGGCAAATTTTTAGTGTCACTGGTTTCTGTGATGTGCTAGGGAAGATTATTCCAATCCTGTGCAGTTTGGATTAAAAAAAATGCTTACAGGTTTGGGTGCTGGTGAACGGTATCTGGAAAAATTTAGGTTTAGAATTTCTTGCACAGATGACTGGTTGTTTAAATAAAACTTCAGAGGGTAATGTGACATCGATTTTATTATAAATAATCTTGTGCATGTTGACTAGTCACTAGGTGTATCTGCGGTCCTCTAAGGTGGGGAGTTGCAGAGCCGTGACTGATGTTTTATTATTCCAGTTGTAATTATTACCGATGAACCAGACTGCTCTACATTGAAGCATCTTGATCTTGTGTCTGTTGTTGGCAGTGTAGGGGTCCCAAACTGAGTAGTGCAATACTCCAAATGTGGTCAAACTAAGCTCTGATAAGCTCCAAGTTTCACCTTTTGTGGACCAGAACCCAAATTTCGTCTCAAAAACCCAAGCAAGCTACTGGCCCCAGAAGTGACTGCCTTCACATGGAAATTCCATTTAATGTCGCTAGACAGATGCACACTAATTCAAGAACTCAAAGTCACTACTCTGTCACGGAGTATGACGAAGTGACTTTGAGTTCTCGAAGTTGATGCACACCTAGAAATTTATGATGTTTCACTGATTTAAGACTGTGGCCTCCTAGAGGGAATGGATATTCTATATTAGATTTTTCTTATATTTGAAATGAAGAACATTACATTTTTCGGGTTTGAAATGGATCTAACAGAGCACTGCTCCCATTTCTCGAGTGTCCTAACAATAACCATGTGATTCTACCTCCATGCAATAACATTGCCTAAGATGTTGCCTCACAATCTGCCGTTGTCAGTTTTAGTTGGCGATAGATGACACAAGCGTCAGCAAATGCAGCTGATGTTTGATGAAAGGCCTTGTACAATATCATTAATGTAAATCAAAATCAGAAGGGGGGCTGAGACCACGAGGACCGCGCCTTGCCATGTTTGAAGCAAGCACCCCCGATGAGACAAGGACTGGAAGGCTAGGGGTAGTGCTCGTGAACTACATAGGTGCTCTCACCAACCATGGAGGAAGGCACCAACTGGAATTAAAAACTGGTAATTAAAGGAAAAGTGACTACACACCGCAGAATCTGCCTTGAAGAACTTGAAATAACGCTCTTTGACACGATTTTAAAGCCATTCTGGACGATCAATCGTTTGAGTTGTAGGACAACTCAGTCGCGTCGAGCGAGCTGGCTGGAGTTGAGTACGGTACCAGATATCAGATCGACCCTGGCCGGCCGACCAGCGTGCAGCAAGCAAGCTCTCTGAAGTCAAAACGCGTCGAGTACTGATTATGGTGATCAGTGGTCGAGTACGCACGCGCTATATCTCAGGTCCTTTTCAATGTTTACGGCCAACGAGACTGGTACCCGTCAACCCGGCGAAGCGCAGTGTACATTGCACATGTACCGAATGTCATGTACCCATAGGCCATGTGCTATGTAGCAGAGAGGTCACGTTTCCATGCTAGCAGCGCATCCTGCATGTTTACCCACGTATGGTTTGCAGGCCCTGGCAGAATGATTGATTGGATCAAATTCCGATTAGTATGGAATGCCGCGGACTTCTTCATGTTTTGTAGACTGATCTATTTATATGCGTTGACCTCTTCTTGATGTTTTCCTTGGGCATATTTATGCTAGTCTGGTACATTCTGTCATGCCTGTACAGCCGGGGAATTTACAGCAGAGTTTACAGAGAAAAATACACAAGTCACGGTTGCCGACGGGTGCGTATTTGGACGTCAGCAAGCGACCAGTATCACTGAGTTATCATTAAGTAAACATTGGGTAACTGATTTCGAGAACACATGGCTGACTTCGAATCATCTACTACGGGACGCGCTAGACATGAAGCTGAAGGAGTTTGGACCAAATTTAGCCTCGTCTTGGGGATAGGCACTGTTGGTCTGCTTTTTTTCAGACGCTACTTCCATGGGGCCAAATGTCGAAGCCTTGCCCAGCTCAGTGGCAAAACCGTCATTGTCACAGGTGCTAACACAGGAATTGGGAAAGCCACAGCTCTCGACCTGGCCCGTCGACATGCTCGGGTGATCCTTGCTTGCAGGGACATTCAAAAGGCAACGAAGGGTGCAGAGGACATACGGCGTTCCACACGCTCTGAGCAGCTTGTAGTCAAGCATCTGGATCTCGCCTCCCTAATATCCATCAGGGAGTTTTGTAATGACATCCTGGAGACGGAGCCACGCCTGGACATCCTCATCAACAACGCGGGCGTGTCCTGGCTGCCAAAGTTCACCAAGACGGAGGACGGGCTGGAGATGCAAATGGGAGTGAACCACTTCGGACACTTCCTCCTGACGAACCGTCTCTTGGGACTCCTCAAGAAGTCCTCCCCAGGTGCCCGCATCGTCATAGTGTCCTCAGCTCTCTACAAGAAGGGCAAGATTGACTTTTCCAACCTCAACTCAGAGAAAAGCTACAACCGGTTCCAAGCCTACTACGACAGCAAACTTTCCAATGTGCTCTTCGGACAAGAGTTGCACCGTCGCTTGGAGGCAGAGAGAGCGGGCGTGTCCGTGTACACCCTGCATCCGGGCGTCGTCAACTCAGAACTGAACAGACACACCATGCATCCGTTTCTTTTAAAGTTCTTTCTACGACCCCTCTTCTGGCTCTTTATGAAGACCCCTACCCAGGGAGCTCAGACAACCATTTACTGTGCTGTGGCAGGCGAGCTGGAGGGACTGAGCGGCCTTTACTATGGTAACTGTAAAGAGCATCCATTTCCTCCAGTGGCCTCACTTGCTGATGAAAACATTGCCAAGAAACTGTGGGAAGCTAGTGAACGGCTTACAGGTCTTAAGGATGACTAAAATCACTAAAAACTGACACTGATTCGATTTGTTTTGTTTTTAGTTTAAGGGCATCTGATGCAAGAACATTAACATAAACTGCAGCTGTAGACTGTAGTGAGGACTTTCATCCAAAGTTTTTAGATTGTCATTATTTTGAAGCAGAACAACCTCTTAAAGTATATCAAGATATACCTGATTCATAAAGTAACAGTTTTTCAGCTATTCTTTTGTCATTTGTCCAAAGCCAGTTTCATTGCCATATTAATATGGCAAATTAATGAATATTTAATGATCATTTAGCATTCGTTTCTAAAACCGTTGTCCTTTTTTCAGTGATTCATTTTGAAATTCTAATAAATGTGTTAAAGTTGGCTTGAATTGTTTTAGCTTCCACTTTTGCATGTCAAATTTATGGAAGCGTTAGATGGAGCCTGCATACACAGCTAAAGAACAAAATTAGTCATTTTGTTATTATTTAGTAATAAAAAATAATAACAATTATGTTGTGTGAAAATCCTTTGGTGTTAGCTGTAGTTATTTTGTCTAAACACTATTTGAGGTTGCTAAATATCTAGGTCATATCTCTATCGGCCTTCTCAAATTGCAATAGTTAATCTTAAGCCTTCTTATTTAATTAAAGCAAAAGAGGGCAATGAGCCTCCCCACTCCTTCCCTATAGTGGTAGCCTCACATGAATGTGTGCAGAACTCCGCATAGCTGATATTCGGTCTACTGACCATGATTGTCCCTTTGTAAAAATATGCAGACGACATCGCTCTCATTGGTCGTATAATATCAACTGAATCTGCTTGCCCTGAAGAAGGTACTCAATTAACGAAAGCTCGGCAATCACATATTTCAGAGCACTGATTTTTGATATCATATTCTTGTCGATATTCTGATTACGGTGCTACACAGCCCTTCCATACTGCTTTCATTGGTCTTATCCGGTTCGTAAGTAACTACTTCGTGCTAAGCAGACGCGCCACGATTTGCAGGCTTCTATTGGAAAATCATTGAACTTAAGTTGCGCGTTAACTTCCGGTTCCATAGTTCATGTAAACGGCGATCAGTGCATGTAACTCTCTTTGTGCAGTGCATGTGCAGTTAGCCTGGTTTAAACCAAAGATTATATGGCGGCGCTATACAATCTTTGGTTTAAACTGAAGTGACATCACACGAACCGGGTACAGAATGATGACGAGTCTGCCTACTTGGATCAAATAAGCCAGCTTTAAATATGCTGTAAACTAAATTTTCTGGAATTGAATTTGTCCAAGATGAGAGAAATGTTGGTTGACTTCCGTAAGGCTCATGAACTTGTGGTACCGGATCCTGTATTTATTGACGCAGGTGAAATTGCACGTGTTACTGAACATAAGTGGGGCTTATGTTCGATGAAAGGTTAGATTGGAGTAGTCATGTGAATCACGCAGAGAAAAGATGGAACTCAAGGATGTACTGCCTGAGGAAACTGAATTCGTTTGATGTGAGGAGGGGAAGCAAACTGATATTGTACCATTCAGTTATTTGTAGTGTGTGGACCTACTGTCGGGTATGCTGGGCTGAAACTTAAAATATTGATAAGAAAGTAAACTCAGAGAAGCTAATTGACGATTCCACTAGACTAGCTAGTAAAATAGTCAATAAATATCTGTAGTAGACAATGTCTACAGTCAACAGTTCAGTGACAAATAACACCCCGGCGTTTAATGGAATTTAATTCCACTCAGTGGAAGAAGGAGACCAGTAGTCACACACGCAAATCGATATACTGTACAGTATCCTTCATTTTTCTTGAGTCGGGCTATTCAAGGTCATAATGAGGTTGTCAACAGGTAATTTCTATTTCTGCCGTCTTCAAAAGGGGATGGGAGTGGAACTCACCTCAATCATTGTCTTCAAACATGATTTGGTTTTGATTTTAGTTTTGGGTTTGGGGAAGGTAAGTTTTCCAGAGTTTTTAAAGAAATTTTACATTTGGTGTAAAGTACTTGTGTTTTTGTTTTATAGAATTTTATGCATTTGTTCTCTGCCTACCTGTGTACTGATATGTAATTTTTAATATTTATACATTTTGAGAGAGAGACGACAATATGTAACCTAATTTCCTCTTTTTTTTAGATTGAATAAAGTTTATCTATCTATCTAGAACAAGGTATTTGATTGGGCGCGATCCCTCGCCTCTCTTCGCGCGATCAGTCAATCTTTGGCACGATTTGTCGATAGTTCCACAGTCATCCAATTCTCTTTATCTGTCTGATTCAAAGCTGTAAACAACTGTTTGTTAAAAGGGGGTTAAGCTGGAGATTTCGATGAGGACCCGAGCGATCGCACAGAGCGATCGTGGCGATCGATCGATCACGCCCGACGCACGCAGGCAACGCGATGCTTCCGCGCGGATACATTGTTGTCGTTGGTGGCGCAACGCTGCAAAATAAAATTCAGAGGACGAGTAGTACAGTGCAGTGAAAGTAAAGAGTCGAGAAGCAAGCGGAAAACCGCGGTCCGGCGGCATCCGCATCACACCCAGCGCCGCGGTTAGTACGTTGTGTGTAAAACCGGGTGAGTGTTAAAACTGTTTGTGTGAAGTAATTTTGTGTAGTTGGTGTACCTTTTCTTGGATCCTTGATCTTTAAAAGGCTTCTGATACCATGAACATACTTTTCTCATGGTGTGAAAGGATTAGCCTAAAACTAGAGTGGTTTAGAAATTAGGCCTAGGCCTATTGTGTTAACTTTCAGTTGACAACCCGTAAAACTCGCGTATTCGTCTGTTCGTCATGTCCGTCTTTAATTCAACACGAACATGACGATTGGAGCTCAGTACTGAGAAGTTGAATATCTAAGACTAAGTAGAGCCTAGGGCGTCTTTGCTGTCTTTTGTCTGCAGTGGTCTAGTGCTTTTGTGTGTTTCGTGCATTAAAAGGGCTCAAAATACAAGCTCAGCATCCTAGTGGGTTCCCTACGGTTTTTGTCTAAAAAGTGCACGTACCTCTTTGAATTGATTAATATATGAAAATTGTTTGCCATTGTGGAAAAATAAATGAAGGGTGAACTCACTCATCAACCCAACTCTGCATTTTTGCTTTCTAGGAAAATAACCAGCCTACTGTGCCGGAGTTCTCTAGAGTCTAGAGAGCAGTTTTAGAACCATGGTCAGTGTGTGTGGTCAAGCCTCACTATGATAGTTGCTTTGGAAGCTTTTTCATTTGGTGTGTGAAAACGAAATTGGCGAACAAAACAAAATGTAGAAACTTTTGGTTTTGAAACAAAAAATGACTGTTCAACCATCCAATCATCTTGGTCCAACCTTCTATTAAGGCCCAACCTTAATTACAAAAAATATAAAATCAACCAAAAAATCAACTTGGGGCCAAGATGTCAATGTTTTTCTCAAAATTTCTGCAACAAGTTTTGGGACATCCACGTGATCCCCTTATGGGTCTCCTGCAGGCAAAGAAGCAGTTACATGTACGTACATTATGACCCAGTGCTTGCCAATTCTGAGTTGTGTCAAGCGTGATATTTTTCCGGACAGTATCTCATCACAGACATGATAAATACAATGGCGTAAAAAATGAAACCAAAAGTCTCACCTAAGGACTTAGAAAACAATGTTAAACAAGTTTTTTTTAAATTTTAATTGGTGTTAAAATCTTTTTGTTTGCAGGTGTGTGATATTGTTCTATTCCTTGGTGGGGGTGGGAATATGCCCTTTAGTATTTACCTTCCACCATGGAGAATTTCACTCCTACATCCTCCCACCCCTTCTGTGACGACAGTACGGTACAGCTTAATGTCACCTGAGAATTCCACTGCAAATTATCTAAACAAGGAGCATAGTCTGCCGAAAGCATTTGTAATCCAGGTCTGCAGATGATAATCATTGTCAAGCATTGTATCTGTCCTTGAAATTATTTGTTCTGGACTGTATTATGTAACTTTAAGTAATATTGATTCAGTTCTTTTCCCCAGATATGACAGAAAGGTTTGTGAAATACTTAGTTCTCGATCAACCACTTCTATATTCAGTTGTAAGTTTGTGTTGAACAAGAAAAATTTGAAAACGGGTTTCATCAGTCAAACCATAGAGCCTGTAAACAGAAAAATAAAGCAGCCTGATTTCTCCATTATAAAAGCATGCTTTTTGCTGTTTGTGCTTGTGCTGCTTGGCTAATGGAATGAGTTTTTATGTGCTTATGCTTTCTTTCCAGGTGTGCTTTTGAGAGGTTTAGGCAACACCAGTATGGCAGTCCAGATGGAGGATATTGCATGGGGGGCATTTTATGCCATGGCCCTCTTTGTTGCTTTCATTTTGTGGAAGAGATATGCGGAGGGCGGAGTTTGTTATTCCAGCAATCGCATGGAGGGGAGGACAGTTATCGTCACGGGAGCTAACACGGGGATGGGTAAGGAGATCGCAGCTGATATGGCTAACCGGGGTGCCCATGTCATCATGGCTTGCCGCAGCTTGGAGAAGGGTAACCAGGCGGCCAAGGATATCCGCCGGCGTGTCCGAGACGGTACGCTGGTTGTCCGACAGCTGGACCTGGCCTCTTTGAAGTCGGTCCGGATGTTCTGCAAGGCCTTTTTGGCCACAGAGCCTCGCCTGGATGTGCTGATCAACAATGCCGGGGTCTTTTTTTGCCCATACATGCAGACGGAAGACGGGTTCGAGAACCACTTCGGTGTCAATCACCTGGGCCACTTCCTCTTGACTAATCAGCTACTGCCACTCTTGGCTAAGTCTCCTGGAAGCCGTGTGGTCAATGTCTCCTCCTTCACCTATAATTTCACCAGCCTAGACTTTGACAACCTCAACTCTGAGCATTCCTACGGCCGGCTGCAGGCCTACATGCGCAGCAAGCTGGCCAACGTCTTGTTCAGCAAGGAACTGGCCCGGCGAACCAAGGATTCCGGAGTTAGTGTTTACTGCGTCAACCCGGGCGGTGTCCACACGGACATCACCAGGTACCTCTTACCACAGTGGTGTATGCCGATATGTGACCCCCTGATGTGGTTAGTTATCAAGAGTCCCCGTGCTGGTGCCCAGACAGCTATTCATTGTGCCGTCTCAGACGAGGTTAAAGGTCTTAGCGGTTGCTACTTCAGCGACTGCAAGGAAAAAGCCGTTAGCACAAAGGGTATGGATGAGGGCAAAGCGAAGAAGTTGTGGGAAGTAAGTGAAAAAATGACAGGGTTGTAAAAGCATTGGCAGTTGGAACAGTATCATTACTGCCGTTTAGGACAAGAGTATCAAAACATGTTAAATAGTTTGCAGGTGTTACACTCTGCAATGTGGCATAAAGTCTTTGTAATTTGTATGGTGTAATTTCTCCGTAACAAGTGGAAACCTTCAAGTTTTCTTGAGCTGGGGATCATGACCAAAACCAAAATGATTGAAATCACCGGAAATTGCTGAATTTTCACTGTCTTCAAATTGCAATTATTAATGAAACTTTCCCAGGACACAGCTTCTTTGTGTTAGATTTGTATATATAGTGCAATCAAAGGTGTTTTGTATTCATTTTGATTTTGGTGAGTCCATTCGGTCTAAACTTTAACCCTAACCCTCCTCAATCCTCCAACAGGTGAAGGATTGAGGAGGGTTAGGATTAAAGAATAAGGTCTCACAGGAGTAGATTGTATTTTAATGAAACATAATCTGAATCAAGTGTTTATTTTTGGCAGTTTTCTGAATCCATAATTTTGACCTGTCATCACAAAATGAGCTGAAAGTCGGTTTTTCCAAAATTGATATTGGTCTTTTTCAATTAAAATAAAAAGAGCTTTCAATAAAACACTAAGTACATGTGTAAAATTAACATGACAATGTGACACTTGGGCAGCTTTGTGTCTTTTGTGTCCAACACTATTCAAACAGAATAATGCTGTTGTCAAAATTGGTAAGAGAATGACAGTTTTAAATATCTAACCCTACTAAAATTTGGAAATAAATATACAACACGGGTTATATTCTTTCTAACTATTACAAAACCCGAAAGTGACCTCCCTTTCAATTTTTTTGACTTCGAACCATCATAATAGGAAACAGTGTAGTGTGATTTTATGTTCATTATGTTGTGACAGGTCACAATTTTAACATCTAGATGTAACTGTGGTTTGGAGATGTAAGGTTGTTTTAAGGATAGAGAAACTACATGTACATACAGTGAAGTTTCCAAAGCACTGAAGTAGGCATTCATTTGGGATTTTGGTACCGTATGTTTCAGTGAATTTACTTTAAATGCCAGATTGGCTAAAAGCATTCAATACATTGAACTTCTAAGACAGAGTGGGGATTCTTGTTTGTTTAAGGTCTCAGTTCAATTTCTTCCAGTTGTAGCTTGTTACTTTACATTTTAAACTAGTCTTTATATTTATTCCACGGGGTAAAATGGTTAATATTCATGAAAAGTCACCAATTTTTGTTCGGTGAAGGCCATTGTATTCCACATGAAGGATTTCTGTGAGCCTTTGATTAGTCTAGCAAGCTACACCCGTGTGATCAACCTCAAGCTTCAGTTTAAATCACTTGATCCAAAAAGCTTTTCTGAAAAATGGAAAACAATAGTTTGCTTTCAGAGAGGGCCATTCAAATCAAAATGGTCTCCCAGAACTACAGTACATGTCCATCAAGTTGATTGATTAACTTAGTTTCTGTTTGATGGATGTGCTCATTTTGCCATGTATACATGTAGTATTATTGTGATGACGTTCTCACAAGTCGTGATATCAGTCACAACTTATTGAAAAAAAAATGCTATGATAAAGGCGCACCTGTTACTTCACCACTTGGAATTAAAGGATATGCCAACACTTACTGGTTATCTGCATGTACGTATATGCAAGTATTATGGAATTCACTACTTTGGGGCTGAGCTACCATCCTTTATACGGGGATTTCTTTTAACTATACCCCTAACAGTACCGGGCGTTGTTTGGCTTAGAGTACTCAGTACTACAGAATACTACGTAACACTCTGAGCCTGAAGGACCTAGCGCTACAAATTACTATTTCTGGCTAGGTTTATTCCATTGTTACTCTTACAGAGAACAATAAAACCATGCATTCATAGTGCCACAGCACTGTATGGTACATTGTCTTCTCTATAGTATTTTATGGCTTCAGAGAATAATAAGGTCATGTCCTCTTACAAGCGACAGGGCTGAGTACTACGTTTTAGTACTAAGTAGTACTTTGTAGTATTTGGGACTGTTAGGGATACAGTACTTTTTGGTGTGTGGAACTCACAATGTATGTGTTGTGTTGTACAGCATGGTACAGTGGGTTTGGAGAATTTCTTTTTTTTTTAAAGAAAAGACGTTCCTTATGGATAAAAATTAATCAACAAAGACTGCAAGTCTGTGGACAGATCTTAAGTCTGAGTGAAATCATAAAAGTTCATAGTAGGCATACATTTGAAAATTTGCCCTTTGGTGTCATGCAAAAGTATTCATATGTTTATAAACTATACATATGTACATGTGTACATATTTTGGACTCCTCAATTTAGTGCAAAGGAACACTGTTGGCCAAAGTTTGCATTGGACCAAAATATCCAATTTGGTAAAGAAGCAATATTGCCAAGGAACTTTTTGATGATCACAGATTTTTGTCGAATTTTGGTTTGTGTGGCATGACTTGGCTAATGATGAATGTTTCAGGACACTTGCAATCATTTGTATTTTGGACAAATATCATTGCCCCACTGTTGTAAAAGTACATATGCAATATATACGCAATATTTTTTTCATTAGGTTATATTCTGATTTTTGAGTATTTTTCTCACAAGTACTTTTCTATGGGGTGACTGTCCTCATTGGAAAACATTTAATATTCAGTTGGACAAAGAAAAATTGAAGCAATACCTAGAATGAGCAATATCTAGCACATAATCTTAACTGTGCACCAACCAAGCAATGCACTTGTGGGCCATTTTTAGGCTTTGAGCAAATCAATGCATAACATACCAGTATTGTACATGTAAGTATATATAGCAAGTTACCATTAATTGTGGAGTAGTATTCAGTCAAGAATTTGAATTTCTGATTGCGTACATTTTTCCATTTTGGGGGTATTCAGTAACCAAAAAAGCCTTCCAATTGTGATAGCTTTGAATGCCTTTCTGGTTATTTTAAATTCTGCAAGTATCACAGCCTGTTAAGACCAGCTCTCAGGAGAATGGACACGACGACCACTATCAGCATTCAATCTCCTGAGCCGGTCTTAAACGCACATTTAAGACTGGACAAGCACATACATGTACGTGTATTTATTCCCATTCATAAATACCTGTTTGGTCAGAGTCAGAAGAAGTGAATTTTGTTGAATTTTACTTTCATTTTACCGAACACTCCATCCATTTTATTTTTATAGTCGTCCAAATGAATCTCCTTATATGGACGTGGTGCGTGCAAGGAGAGCCTTGTGCACACAGACTCTTGACCAATCAGAATCAGTTGAAATGTCTTGTATCCAGGTACTAGTGTCTGATATGTCAGATGTTGATACACTATCAAGTTGCATGTTATTGAATTGGGAGGCCGAGGTATTTATGAATATAATTTATCAAACTGTTGAGATTAAAACCTAACATTTCCACATTTTGTCTTCAAGTTTTCGATCAACTACTTCCAAATTAATTCAGTATTTAGAACGAGTTCCATATACGGACAACACAAATTTGATCCTTCAAATTTTATAACAACCATCAGAAAGTTATAACGTCATAAAAAGTGAAATTTAGCCAAGAAAGTTCCGAAGCATTTAACTAGAAAACACGTAGATTTGTGCACAGGGGCATCAAGTGTCCATATGCAGAGCTCCTTCCCAGTCTTTTCATTCAAGCAACTCCAACATACATTGCAAGCACAGACCGACATCGTGCTACTCAACATTACTCGTTAATGGTCCAATTTATTTCACCCTACACAGGGCCATGTAAATTCAGTAGGTTTCATAGATGTGTCCTAAAAAATAAGTTAATGTTGACATATCTACACCATCAATACCCTCCTACACAGTCTGCTAACCCGCATACCAGTGGTAAGCATCAAGAATATCAGAAACAAAAGACGTGCATATATACACCCAAATTCACAATACATGTACAATGTTGTTAGCCAGAAATAAAATGTATTAATGTACAAATATCTGTAGTTGTTGTATTTGCTGTCTGCTTGTTACACCTTGCTGTGAAAACTTCAGTAAAGCTTGCTGAACTGAACATGAAACTACGAAAATAAAAACCAGACAGAGGAATGAATAAATACATTTAGATATACTTTTGTCAAATTTGAAAACTAGACAATTGTTATCTTCAGTGAACAGGAAAGCCAAACACCTACATCAAGGTGTTCTGAAATATGTCAATAAAAACAGCTGTGAAAAAGGTTTTACACAAAGGTCAAAGGTTACATCTTAAGGACAACGTGGGGGAAAAGGCACAGAGTAAATGCATGAAAGTTTATTGACGAGTGTATAAGTTGTACTGAAACTATGCCAGTTTTAGAAATCCGAGAACCATACAGTTGACTTAGGACTAAATACAAATTAAAGTTAACTAGGTCAAATTTAGTAAATTTTGAAAAGCAAGAGTAGAATACAAGTACATGCTATTTTTAGAAAAGAAAAATCCAAAAACTGAAGATATACATCCATTGTCAAAATTACACCTAATTTAGCGTCAAGTCTATAATTTTCTGACTTAAATTTGATCAGTTTCACAGCTTTCCAATTATCAGCTATATTCAATATTAATGGGAAATGTGACATCAAATGTGTTAGTCCTTCCTCTTTTTTCTAATGTATTTCTAAATCCATCTCATTGAAAGATTTGTTAGACAGTCAAATAAGGTTAAAACTGCTACAAAAATTATGGGAGAGGTGTCCAATGTTTACAAGGCAAAGGAGTGCTTACTGATAGTGATGTAGAAATCTGATAACAGAAAGTGCACAAACTTTTAGAGGCAAATGCAAGCTAACAAAAGTTTTAAAATAAACTGTTCTATCTTGTCTGTACCGATCTCCATTTGTATTTATTTTGTAACCATATACCTTCCTAGAAAAAGAAAAAGAATTACACTGTACATATGCAAAAATACCTGTACAAATCTTTGAAATGTTAAATCTTCCGATTCAAAGATTCTAGAGTACCCTGTAAGCTTGGGGTCTTGGTTTCTGCCTTGTACTCATGAAGGATCCTCACAAGTATCGGACAAAATACAGTCCAATTTACACACAACAGTAAAGAGGGTCACATCATCGGTGATTGCCTTATGGTTTGACATTTTTGCCATGCCTTGAACACTCCACAACCTGTCCTGCATGTGTATCAGTATGGAGGTTAAAACTGGAATGAGACCAGACAGCGATTTCTGTTTTGAAATAACAAAACAATGCCCATTTTAATGTCAAAACTGACAGGAAAACTTTGTTCCATCCATTGTGACTGCAAAAGGAAAAAACAAGTTTGTAAGTACATAGAGGGCCCTGCTGTTTCATTCCAACTACAGCTTGCATGCCTACATGTATTCACGAGTATAAAATGTTCACTGGTTGAAACATATGCATAAATTTACAACCACAGGACACACACTGCTAATGTGACTGGCCCCAGTACTGTGTTTCATATCATGTATAATCCAACACAATAGTCAACTTATTCACATCAAGCCGGATGCGCTCCCAGCACTGTAGTGTCAGTCAAAAAAAGAAGTTTCGAAGCAAGTGAATTTCCAAGTGCCTTATGGGGGACTGGAATTAAGGTATGAGGATATCTATAATCCACAAATACATGCAAGTATGCAATTGAAAAACAGTACTTTTCATCTTATAAATTATATTTTTAGTGAACAATAAATGGTGAATTTATCCCCAAAAAGTACTTTTAATTTGTAACTTGTTATTACATAATGGGTTTTGTTATTAAGAACATAAGCAAAGTTAGTATCATTCTTACATTAAACATGGAAGCAGGAATGGGTTATCTTTCCCTTGTGTATTTGCAAGGAAATTAAATTGTTGCTTTTTGAGCCTGGAATGACCAAGTTTTCAAATAAAACCAATACAGTTAAATTGGGTGAGAAATTGTATACATAGTATTTCCTCGTCAAAACGTGCCCTGCAAAGAACATCCTCTCCTTCCTCCTGAGAAGAGTTCAAATTTATGACTCATTTCAATGAACCAGGAACAAAGTTCCTACTTAAACATCGGCTCTTCTTTTTGGCGAAAGTGATTTGGTTTTGAATAAAACAAACATCCAACTCTGAATGTTGTATTCCTGTGAGGGAGGCTTTTGACCCAACTGTTGAAGTCTACTGATGTATGAAATGCCCGGGTATGGACTTGCTCAACAAACTTTTGGATATTTTCTTTAAAATTCCCGAACCTCTTGAGAAATCGTAAAGTAACCCGCAAAGTATACCCGTGTGTGGACAGTTCGAATTCCACCCCTAGAACAATGGCTACTTTGTCCCACTTCACAGAGCACAGTTCCTGTTTCATCCAAAAGACGGTCCCTCTCTGACTACTTGTTGGACAGAATGTGCCATCGGCACACCTGGTGGCCCTTGGATTCTCGCATCTCCTTCCAGTGGCTGGTCTCCTCGTCGCTGGTGTTGCTGAGCCCCATGGAGAACCAGCCAATCGTCTCCTTGCGCTTCATGCCACGCTTGTTGAAGACGGTGAACATGAGCGTCACGTCGGCCAGCTGGAACTGAGCCACCTGTGGGTTGGGTCAAACAACGTCAACAATGACGAGCAGTGATAGAAAACAACGATGATAGGCTATTATTCACTCTTTGCACGCTGCCACCACAGGCACGCAGAGCCTTGAACTGGCAGCTTGTACAACTGCGTCAGAATCGCCTTGTCCAATTGCATGATATAGGAATGAACACAGCGCGAGCAGTTACATAATCAACATGCACAGGAATCCCTGAACTGGCCATATCTATTGTGTAAAGCTGCCAGATGGAGGCTCTGCATGCCTATGGCAGCAGCATGCAAAGAGCAAACACCAGCCAGTAAAGTGTAAGCTGTTGCACTGCATTACTGGATAACTTGCACAAAGGTATGAACAAATACAACGCCATCGCACCCTACATTATGGGGGCTTCTTTCGTGCGGAGGTTGTGGATGCCATGCTTTGCACACATACTGTGTGACCACAGTAGAATCTCTTCAGTTAACCTCATGGTCTTTATTTTGCTAGTTTGTCTACACTTACTGCATGATACACTGATTGCATGTGATTTGGGTGTGTTTACCTGAAAAATGAAGGTTTCTTTGAAGGTTGGGTTGGGTTGTCCACGTCGGACTGACGTCTTGCTTTTGGTCATCTCAAAGCCACTGGAAGACATCAGTGTGATGCGGACATATGAATCTGTTGAGAGAAAAGAAAAAAAAAAGAGTCTAGATAAAACTCTGACATCATCTAGAATAAAACTCAAACCCTTCAGCATTGTGATGATGTCATCTGATGATGTCCTCGAGTTTCAAGACTCGGAGCTGTTTTAACTTTGTACACAAACTTCTGGAAAGTGTTTCACTCAATGAGGCTTATTTACGGTTTTTTGATTACTGAATACGTGACAGGAAGTAAATTGGCAACAAACAAAATGCTGCAGATTGTGGAGATCTCAGGTTGATAATCTGAACAGAATATCCCAATACCTTATTACATCAGACCCCGCAAAAGTATGGACAAAATGAAAAACAAGCGATAACAAAAGGAAGTCACAAGAGTGTTCCATTTTTCTTTTGAACTTCGCAGACACGGATGACAGTCATTCCTGGAACCCTACAAACTTATCAACACTTACATTTAAACTTTTAACTATTTCAAAAGATATCAAATCTTTGCTGTGTGACTAGGGTACCAGTATGTCAGGAAACACCCATACTGGGTTGACTCCCTAAAGTAGAAGGGAAAAAACCCCGAGTCATCAATGTGCCCATTCATGAAAGTCTGGCAAATTACTTTTACAATCAACATTAAATGATTTTTAGGAAATTTCATTTCTGAACAAGTAACACGAAACTAACAAGAGATTACAGATGCATTAATGTCAAAAAGTGTTGAAGTGTTTCCGCTTTTATCAGCACTGTCAAAAAATCAACATCTAAAAAAAAATGTTTTTCTTCCTACATCTTAAAATCTCAAAAAGCACTGGGCAACATACACTGTATACTCAGTAGTGAACGTTCCCGATTTTGATTTTCAATATGCCACATTGCCTTGCGCTTTCAATGATGCCAGCGGGAGGGTAACTCGGTCAGACAGCCACACCCCAGCACCATAAAAAAACACCAGACAAGCCGATCCTGACCTTAGACACCACCAAGGCAAATATGTAGCTTGGCCTAATACAACAATGTGACAGTGAAGTTGCAACTTCTCTGCACTTTTTAGGAGTGGCTTACAATGCAATCGACCTGACCTTCAGCTACTGGAGTGAAATTTTCTGGCCAAGGTGATACTCTACGTCAAATACGTCAAAAATAGTACCATCTGCCAAGTCTTTGTGCACGAGAAGTGCCATTTGACCCACACACTTTGTAATCTTTACATTTGACACAGCAACAATTGCTTTAGTCATACATTATCACATTCAAGTTGGTGGTCACCACTGTCCACATGTTTACAAGGTCTGGCTATATTTCTGAGTAACCGCCAAGGAAAAGTGGTATTTAACAATGCATAAACAAAACAAGAGACTACAAAAATGGGCAATTACATTTTATCATCTTTAGCTCCTATCAACAGGGTTCCTGCACCTAAAGGAGAAATACATTTCCCTGACTTTTCCATGACCAAATTATGAAAATCCATGACCCAATAATGCAATTTCTTGGACTATTCGGACTTTTAAAGTTGTAAATAAGATCACACATTTTATGCACTTATTTCTGATAATAGAAATTACACACAATGTTTGAAAAATTCAATGACTTTTCCATGACTTTAGTCATTTTTACAAAATTTCATGACTTTCCCAGGCCTGGAAAATGAAAACAAATTTCCATGACTTTTTCATGACTTTTCCAGGCTGCGGGAACCCTGTATCAAACCACTGCTTGCTGGGTCATGGAGTAAACTGTTCTTGCATGCATAATCAATTGGGTACAGTTATAATGCCGTGGTAAACTGGCTTTGCCAGTCGGAACAAAGCCCAGAGCCCTGGTCATGGCTGTCATTATATTAGCACTCCATCCACTCTGAGCCAGAATACAGGACATGCTTTTCCATAGGTTGATGTACATCTGCCACAGCAGGCACTGGGTATGAATGATCAATGGTTCTGTTTGAATGTACAGTCTTTGAAGGAGTTCCCTCCAGTCCGTCTCTGCCTTACCAGTGAGGGCGCACTTCCACTCTGGGGTGGATACTGCCCTCAACAGGCTTCGTGCAGAGCCACTGGCTTTTGCCAACAAGCCCAACTCACCTGGTGCCCGGCCTGCTGCCTGCTGCTTGAAGTGGCTCCCTTTGATCAGTTCCACAGCCAACCGACCAGTGGTGGCGTTGTATGTCAGTCCCACCAACAGCTCAGGCAAGCCGCCGTGGGAGAGAGACTGCAGGGAGGTGTTGCTGTCTCCACTGGCTGATAAGTCTGAGGAGCTGGAGTAGGGAGACGCGTTGCCCCCAGTCACCTGTGACTTCAAAATAGAAAGCAAAATGAGTCAATACATAGTGAAACTTTTACACTCATGCATATTAACCCTAACATCCCACTTGTCCCCTGGGATGTCTCTGTTACCATAAACCCAACAGCACTGGGCAGTGACTGCCACGAGTTTCCTGCTCGATCCAACACAATCCAACCGTGCCTTTATTTCCAATGCCCAATCAATTAAATACCACTCAGCTAAGTTCACTGTTAATTGAGAATTTAAGCAGATTTCAACAGGAAAAAGTCCAAGGATTTTACTGCCCAATCCAACAGGATTCAGCAGCAGAGGCAAATAGTTGGATCCTCTTGGATCCAATATGGTTAGGCTTAACGGGCTTGATATCACACGTACACACTGTGATTTTAATCCTCACTCCCCAGAGTGATTTACTAGGAACCATCCCCATTCACACAAATTCCAACACCCTATGGTAAACTGTGCACAAAAACTGTTGGACTCTGTTTATTTTGGGTATGCCTGAACCCATGTTAAAGCACAAGCAGTTTAGGGGTACAGTACCCAGTGCTACAAATTCACACACTTTACTGGTGGTCAATTCTGTGTGGTTAGGGAAGGTTAGGGTTAAGATTTCTGCAGGTTAAATCCTACTTGAATGACCCCTGAGCACACTTGAACATTACAAGTAGTATAAATCATTCATTCCGGCATTAATTCCATACTGAACCCTTGAAAACACTTCTCCATTTCCAAGTAAAGGGCATTTTACAGACCAAGGTCTATTTAAAAAGGCCTTCCATTCTTTGAGCATGGGACTGAGTAAACATGGTCTATCCTTTCTTGACAGGGAATTGGTTTCTCAGCTTTGCAGAGGGTCCATGAGTCAGACAAATATTTATTTTGTGTCTCGATAGGCCGAACTGATTTCATCTTTGCAAATGGGCACTTTCCAGCTCAAGAAACTAATGCCAGAGGGCAAACACTTTAATGAAAGGCAAATTTAAAGGCCAAACTTCAACATTTTATGCATAATCAATGATCAATTTCATATCAGAAATCGTATCGGATGTTTTTCAGAGTATTGGAATATCAGGAAATTCGATATGCATTAAAACATCACCATCACAATAGTATAGGTTTTTGTGATATTTTATCTTGATATTTCTGTTAAAAAAATGGATATCAAATATGCCTAAGCTAAATTGGGACAGATATGAAGCCTAAAGGTGCTTTCCATATGCACGTCAACACTTGCGCCACATCTTGCGTATCTGTCAAAATTGCCGCGGAAGCAATTTTGTTGGCCGAACGCAACACACACATGTGTTATGTTAATGGAGTACATTTTTGTGCTCTTGAAAGTGAAACACAAGAACGAATGGTGTACACAACACACACAAAAAACGTACATATGAAAAGGCGTCTTAAGTCACCTCCCCCCCCCGAAAAACTGCAGAGAGAGGAAATTGGACCAGTGACCTGCAAATCGCTGATTGTCTTCTGATCGAACTTTTCCACACTAGATCACTCTAACTCTACTTTTAACTTACAGCTTCACTTCGAGACACCAGCTTGACCAGGATGGTCTGTGGAGCAGACGTGTTCATAGAGGAGAACTTGACCAAACCTTCCCCGACCAACCGCTCCTTCCGCATGCGCTCGGCGGCATACAGCCGGAACCGGATGGCTGTGTTGACCAGCTCGTGGGGCCGGATGCGGGTGAAGCGAAACAGCTCCTTGAAGACAGGCTCCTCCGTCTCCCGGATGCGCGTCTTGGTGCGCTGCTTCTTGGGGTAGAGGAGGATGCGCAGTCGCCAGGCCGAGGCGCCACCTTGGTCCTTGCTGGGAAGGTTCAGGCCCCGCATGACGGTCACGTTCATGCGGCTACTCTCCCCACTGTAATCAAAGATGACCTCCAGCTGGCCTATAGTCGGTGCTGTTTCCTGGTTGGTAAGTACATCCTACAAAAATCAAACAGGTACGGATTAATAGTTTTTCTGATGATATCTAAAGTGCACTGAATATCGTGATCTATACCTTTTATCAGGCCATCTCATAGTAGGGGAAATTAAAACTATGTACATGTATGCAAGGACATTCAGAACACCTGTTAAGTTTCAATTCAATCTAACACCCAGTTTTGATGTTAAGGTTATTTGTAGTTCGTGGTATGATATGCATCAGCCCTCATGCAAAAATGTTATGTTTTGACTGATCAGTGTCAAAAAATGATCGTTTCTTGATAAAAATGATTTGCCTGTGTTCACAAAACTGGTTTCAATATTATCACAAGATAATACTAGCCAAACTCCTGAGGGCTTGGCATGGAAACAAAGTGCGCTGTGATGAAATGTAAATGTCGAGGAGGGATAATGTCCCCCCTTACTTTTGTTGGCTTCAGAGAGAATAAGAAAAAAGGTTTCCGTAAACGCTGGTCAATAATTCTCGAGTGCAAAACATCGGGTAAATATCATGCTCTCTTAAACCTTTCAGACTTTAACACCAGCATGATAAATTGGACTTCAATCAAGCAACTGTTTGCTTTTGTACATACTTGTCCCTGTCAGGCACAAAAGCCTTATCAGACGAGTGGCACACTATGGCTTAAAATTACCACTAGATTACAATCGCATTTTAATCGCACCTGCAATGTAAAACGCATTCCACTAGTACCTCCTCGATTACACAAGCACTCAAAATGAAACAAAAATGTTTCAAATTTGTTGACACATTAATGAATACTGGTACATGTAATGAAATATTTGAAGAGGTCTGCAGCCAATTGGTCAACCTTTCCATGTACAGCAAGAAAATATTTACATTATAAAAAGTAACCAGTCCTTTGACTTTTTGATACAACTTTGACTGAGAAAAAGTAATGCAGACAAATAGAACTTTGCACAAGAGCGAGCAACTGGACGAGATGGGAGAAAAGTGATTTTCTTCCCAATTTATTTCTGTCTTTTGCAGTGTTCACTTTTTACTTTTTCACTGATTTCTGCCATGGGTGCTTTTCTCATTTTATGTCTAGTTTAGAAGGTCAAGGATATTTTCTTTTCAGTAGCTCTTCCCGGGCTGAATGCTCTGCCCGGCCGATCCCCATCCCATGCAACAGATCAGGTCGTTTGTATTGAGTGTAAAAGTGCAAAACCGACAAGTGACAAAGAGAACTGTCCAGCCAAAGCCACAGCATTGAAGTTGCACCACACAGAGATACCCTGCACAATGCATACATGTAGATAAGTTATGCATGGCTTCTTCACCTGGTGAGCATTTCTTGATGCACAGCGTTGCTTCTCTGCTCGTTTTGTAATGCGAGTCACATGATAGACCCCGCATATTACGGATACCTGTTACCGGGGTGGTAGGCCCTATGTCATTGTTCTTTATCCTATACATTTCACACCTGGCACATAGCCAGGGTTTTGTTTGGCCAATGCAAAATGTTTTGTTTACCCATTAATTAAGTTATAAATTGCAATAATAAGGCTACAAAGATGGCATTAAGGCAGAAGTCTATTAGAGAATACTACCAACTCTGTATAACGAGCTTGAATCATCTATTAATACCAATTCAATTTGATGCATTTACAAATGCTCTACTTTCACGCTCTAGAATTTGGATTTATAATACATTTTGCTGTCCTAGATTCACAGCTTTCAAAATCCCGAAGTTGTTCTTAAACTCACCAGGCCGTCACATTCTACAATGCTATACCCCATTGGCAACACAGCTAATTTACATTAATTTTGCTAACCATGTTCTTAAGCATTGTGACACCATCCACTGTCATTTTCTGATCATCACATTCAATATTCGTCACAACCAAAACTGA
>NW_019091571.1:340920-398619 GCF_001949145.1 Acanthaster planci | reverse complement strand
CTCCTCAGCAGCAACCAAGTAAGACTCATCTCCATCCTCATCCACCCTGGTGTCTTCTGGGTCATCACGGTACTCAAAGGACCCTACGCTGCCTTTTGCGTCTCCTTGCTCTGCAAGTGAGATGTCATCAGCTCGCACACCTTCCACCAAAAGAATAAAAATCAATTGATTGGAAAAACTCAATTTTTTCAAAGTTTGCCTTTTTGCTAAGTGTACCTTTCACTGAAGCATGTGCTAATGTTATGGATTGGAATGCTTTCTATACATGTCGACTTTTTTGACCATTCTTAACAAAAAATATGATTTCTTTGTGGCTGACTTTTACATCAGAAGTTATTAGGCCAAAAAAAACCCAGTGCTTACAATGATGTCTGGCAAGGTATTCCAAGAGAGGACACAGAAAAAAATTGAGGTTTTTAGCACGTATACAAACTTTGCTACCTTTTAGGTACTTTTATGATGTTGTACTTTTTGTTTTGCTTTTTGTTTTGTTTGTTTTTGTTTGTTTTTTGGTTTTGTTTTGTTTTTTTTGTAGCTGAAATTGGCCAGTCACCAATTAATTGAAGGCTAAAAGAAGCCAAGATTTACATATGCCTTCATGTCCTTTGGACACGGTTCTTCCAAGAAAATAAACATGTAAACTTCAAATTGCCCTCATTATAGAACTCGTCCATGTCCACTTCAGTGTATCACAGCACATTCCGTACACCGCATCATTAGCAGTTTGGCAGGGGAAAAAAGTACCTATATTAAACCCTTGCTCTGCTCCACCTTCCAAAAGTACTTCAACATTTCTGTTAGTTAGTGCCTTGTCACAGACAGAATCCTACCTCCCCCTCCCCCCCCCCACACACACACCCAGACCCACACACAGAACCCTTGAAGTAATCATGATACAGTCCGACCATGTTAATAAGAGCATTGTTAATAAATATCTTGCTTACAAGGAAAACTTTAGGTCCCAATCCTTTCTTCTCCATTGTTTTCATTCTTGATTACACAAGGTTCCTCTTGTACACTGCATTACATGTATGTACATGTATGTAATGCCATGAAAGTAACTTATACCAAATAATTTCACTGTGCTCATGTGCAGTAGTTCAAAGCAAACAGGAAAAAGCTAAGGAAAAACTTAGTGGATTTTTTTAAGGGTGCAATCCCAAAACACCTCAATCCAGTTCAGATTGGCTAACAGTTTCATTAAATCTCAAGCTCAAACATTTCATTTAACTATCAAAGTCAACTGAAGAAAAACAAAACTCTTCTCTGCACGACAGTGTTTTCACTTTCTGATGTACCAACTTCCGTAAAGTTTTTTGTTGTTTACCTAGTCCTTTTCTAACAATATAAACTCTACTGAACAAGGTAATTTGTCTAGTCACACCAGAAAAAGAGTTGGTTGCATTTGATCATGCACAACTAATCCCACTGTGGTAATAAAAAATCACACCAACACACCTACTTTGAGTGAAGAACCCCAACCAAACAAATGAGTCACCTTACTGTTGATTTTGAATCATCTCCAAGCCTACTTCTAATATTTGTGAACCATTAGGAACTCCCTAGTAATGTCAACAGTTACATGTCATGTAAGAATAACTAAAGGGGAAACCATTTGCAGACTAGTTTGCTTCCAAGAACTTCTGCAAATTGTTGGGTTATGGGTCACCACTAAAACCAGTTCACGCATGGAACTTTTAAGTTTCTAAAGGATAACTGTATTCTCCATGGAAATTACTCAAGCTTCATTCTTTCTGAATTAATGCACTTCTGAGTTTTTCTTAAATAAGTTACAAACTTAATCCACACTTTTAAGGTCAGTGCCTGAGCCCAATTTATTTTGAAGTGATAATTCCCAAAGCTACCATATTCTACATGTACTGGTATGTAAATGCTGTGTAACAACTTTGGAATAACAATTCTTGATCCATGACTGACGTGTCACGAGTTTTGAGGATGCTGAGTATTAACAAGGGGTTATCTTTACTCATATACCTAAGGTAGAAATTATCTTTGAACAACCTTATAGTTACCAGACAATGCCAATGGAAACGACAAAACTCCAAACTCCTGTAGATATAAACTATGCAGAGAGTCTATGGGATTTAGGAGAGAAAAAGAAAAAATGAACAAAAAAAGAAGTTTTCCGCATCTATTGGTATGAAAAAGATGGCAAGAACGCCAAGAAGACAGAGAAATCCTTGGCCCAGCAGCACCAAAGTACATGAACGTGTATGGATGCATGCAATACATACTGTACATGTACATGATGCCATACGACTGGTATCCACTGACTACAAGTGAGACTGGAATATACATGTAGGTTAAGTATGCACTCATGGACACATGTTGGTACCTTGCCGGCCGTCAAGCGTTGTTGTATGTGAAACATCTTGCTCAGTCTCTGCAGTTTGAGAACTATTCTCACACAGTCCCGAGTCAGCAGTGGACCCTTTGAAGGACCCCTTCAATGACCCTTCCTTCTCCCTGTTACCCTCCACTGATATGTTGTCATTGTTGTAGGCTTTGCGATATTCATCCCCGTCTGCGGTTTCTCTGTCTGACTGGCGGCCCACTTGCTTTTTGGCCAAAGTCTGAGCTGGATCTGACACGCCAAAGGGTGGGCAGAGCGACAAGCATTTCCAACACATAGTGACACTATGATATAAAGATACACCTGTCAACTTGGTCTCAAATCCACCAAAAGAATATGAATCGCTCTATGTGTAGATCTGAGCATTCCATTCGGTAGCCTCCCTTTGATCCAACGTGCCCAGCATGTATGTATGGCTTAGTGAAGTATACAGCCAGGTAGAAAAGAAAACACCTATGGAAGGTTAATCATTTACATGACAAACGGCAAATCTGAAGAGAGTCTGCTGGGCCTAGGTTAACCACACAAACCCCTGCTTTGATAACCGGTGCACGCCCCACTGACCTCATAGGCATACCAGGGCTACATACTTTTCTTCTCCTGAGTTAAGGGAACAAAAAGTGGAAACCGAAAGTTTGGACATCCAGCTTAGTTAAAATCTGTGCTTGAATACAACCTGACTGCCGGCTCACTACCACTTTAACAGTCCCAGACTCATTTAAGAATTTGTCCAGGTCTTGCACAATAGTGGTAGAATACAACAAAATGGAGGACGGCCCTCCTCACACCTACAGTACGCTGCAGTACACGAGCCTCACACACCCAACCCATTGCTGCAAAATGAAACTGTCATTCCCAGCATGTGAAATTCCATGACTGCTCCAAAGTCAAGGATAATGGTAAAGAACAATTTATGGGCAGCATAAATTTATGGACAATGCCGGGCAGGGCAAATATCCAAAATTAAAGAACAATTTACTCTCTCTTACTTTCTGGGTTGGAGGCAAGACTGGACTTTTGTTACTCAGTAATCTATCACTGTTCTACAAAAATGTCCAAAAAAGAACTGCTGCAAACTGTTTGCTGACTACGGTGACTTGAAGAATATAAATTCACAATTTAGGGAGCCAGACTTTTCAATCCTATGGTACAAGAATCGTGCACTTGGACAAAACTACCTCTTCAATATCGATGGAAAACAGACCTTCCTCATATTGCAAAATACATGGAAGCCAAACTTTACAGAAAGTTCACCCTTGGTTGGTGGAAGGTTTTGCCTCAGGAAGTACGTTTACATCATTTGTGTTAAAAAGGGATTTATTTTCACTCAGTTATCGGATTATCAGAATGTTTATTGTCTATTCTGACTGCAGTATGCAATTAATAATATACTGTGACTGATTAATTCTTCTTTTGTACACGTATCTGTTTTGATGGCCAGCTAGTTTTCCAACCTCTGCAGAGCTCTGGTAAGCAAAATCTATGCCAGTTATGAAGAAACAATCTATTCATAGAGACAGCAGCACACATGAATGGGATGTACATGCAGATGTACATGCATTCAGAAAGTTTCTTGCTCCAGTGACCTCTGACACAGGGTCAAGTCAATTTTAATATTAAAGCCTGCACACTTGGGTACACTATGCATAGTAACTTAAGTCAAGAGAAAGGTGAGGCTGACATTGTATTGTAACTAATGAAATCAGGAAAGATGAGAAGCTAACAAGAGGTTTTCAGTTCAGATCTAATTTGAAATCAAAACTTAAAGTCAACACAGTCTTGGTGATTTTTTTAGGTAAACAAGTAAAAAGTAGAACTAAGTAAGATATTTGTATACAGAGCTATGGAGACACAACCATTCTGCCTTGTATGACATCATGCTTTGACTAATGAATATTGAAATTTCATTACCACAGAAACCCAAATATTAAAGTTTTCCCCTTTTACTGCTTCAAAAGAAGTAGAAATTCATAGCAACATTGCAAAAAAGCATTCTTACAGGTATTCAAGTCATAAAATCCTATATCAGGTCTCCTCCATTTTGGGCACGGGAGGAGGAGTAGGAGTGACTGCTACTCTTCAAACTTTTAACTGAAAGCAGCTGTGAGCTTACTGCAGAGATGAATCATTACACAATCATAGATGAAACAAACTACCATGTTCTCTCACAGAATTCAGTCTACAACTCCTATCCATTAGCTTCTAATACTTGTAATATTATCTATGGTGATGGTCAGCAAAACCGCAGTACTTGTACCAACGTAAGCTGCAGACTTGATATCACTGCATGGTCATCTTACATTCCTGAACCATATATACAAACTACCCGAAGTCTCTCAAACTCCAACGTGTCCAAGGTTGATTGGTACTGTACATTATGAATGTGTTGTTCAGCTTTGTTGGGTTGAAGAACAAAGGCGTAGTGTGATGGTGTTGAATATACAGTGGTTGCTCTGAGGAGTGACTGGCAAGTGGTACCACGAGTGGGACTTTGCTTGATTTTGTCAGGTTATGCTGCAATTAAGTCACCTATATACAGCAGAGGCTTGTCCATACCAAATGACTCAAACTTTGACACCTGTTGAGCCCAACACATTCCGTCCAGTTACATGCCAATAATTACAGTGACCCCCTGTACTAGAAGGTACCCTACATTAATGTACACGTAGTTGTATCTGTCGCATTTTGTAAGATCCAAAGGGAAACTCCCAAACCACCCATGAGAAAAAGGATCAAGAGTGAGATCCATTAGCAAAGGGGGGGAAGAAATCATTGACTGAAATGAATGAATTCTAGACAGAAACAAAGACCCCAGGTGGTGCGAGTAAAGAAACAAAAATCAAACCTTGGCTGAAGAGAAAATCAAGTTAGATTAGAACAGTGAAATCTACATGTACATTCAACGGAAAAGTTATTGCTGCAAAAATATTGGTGCAATCAATGATTTTCTCTGAAATCTTGCTAGTTGGCATAAGTTTCCTATGTGGCTACAGTCGCCACAGCAAATTCCTTTGTTTACCAATAACCTGATGCAGACATATGGCTCATGTTAATTTATGGCAGAAGTTTAACTTTCCCGATTCCATTCTACAAGAAGTGCCATTGCGAACTGACGTTGCTGTGTATAGACAAATCCGAGGAGACACCACTCCTGCAGGGCTATTGCACCCGCCGTGCACCTATTAACTTGGGTACATGTGCGCATTTCGTCAAGTTACAACACTCTACTGGTCAGAAAGAAATACAACACGTTCATACCATCCGTGTGCAAACAGGATGGCTCCAATGGTAACGGCTTCTAACTCCGGTCCCTGGATTAATCTAGATACACTTGGTTTTGGATAACCAGCAACACCACTGGACAAACTGCCAGGCTTTACACAAAGCCGTTAAGCTCCCTCTTACATGTACAACACACACATCTGTTTATGAATTTACACAAGCATGCGTTAAAACAGTATCCACACTGCAAAGTCCACAGAGATGTACAGGTTAATTTATGTGCAATGGTGCATGACTGCAATGGATGTCATTTCACCATTGGTAATATCTTTGCTATTGAGGAACAATATGATGGTACAACAAAATAACAAGAGAAAAACTAATGAAACAATTCAACAGCTGCCGCGCCAAATCTGAGCTAAAAATAACATGAACACAGAAACTTGCACACAATGTTTCTGTCTACCAGTTGTCCGCACATTTCAAACACTAAAAACACCTGTGGTTTACGAGAAATATCAAACCAATGAGGCACATGTACTTGACACTCCCCTCGCCCACAAATTCCCAAGAGCCTTTGCTGAGTTTATTCAATCACAAAACTTACCATAGAGACTACGACTTTGCATCTGCATTGTCAAAAGTTCATCTTGGATGGGTTCGTATGAATACGGTTTCCTTGAGTTGGTTTGTTTGCCCATTGCACCGTATTTGTGACTAGGGTCGTGAGTCCTTCGTGGTCTCACTGCAGTGGGGGCTGATGAGGAATAAGCAGAGTGTCTAGCCATGCCCACCTTGGGACTGGTGAAGTATAGCGAGGGCGGCTTAGGGGAAGGCGGTCTACGGTAAAGGTACTGAGAGCTTGCATCCGTCCGGGTCAGAATGATGTCTGGCGTGCTAGAGGTACTGGAGCATGCATCGTCGGGCCAGTGAGAGGAAGTCTCAACCTGGAGATGTTCACCCATAGAGGGAATGATACACCAGTCCTTGAGAAGAGGGGTGGGATCGCCAAAAGAGAGCTCTGAGCTCGTCTCGCTGTAGGCCAGTTCTGAACAGCTGCACCAGTTTAGGTACCTTCGGAACAAGTCAGGCAACGACATGATCCTGAAAATTTACAGAGCACTCACTCCTGCACACCCTGACCTTCAAGTCATACTTGGCAATTCCATCCCAAAGGGTAGTTTGCACAGCAGACATCTGATGTGCAAATAGATGGATTACAAGATACCGGGCAAGGCGGCATGGCTATGTCAGACTTCAGGTCACGGCAAAGAGAAAAAAAAAACACCCTTTGTCAGTGACATCAATACCTACAGCTCTACAGATGTAATATAAATAACCGACTCATATTGTGATGATACACCGGTACACAGGTGAAACAAGAGACCACGTTCTAGTGCAGAATGCAGAGTACCTGGTACCTTGTGCACATGTACATGTCTTTACAGCTCAACACTCAGCATAAAATTATCAATGCTGATATTAAGCAAAGCTGCACTTACGCCTACCAGCAGAAGCTGTTGTCTTAATGTCAGCAATCTACAGTGTACACATGTACAGATACAAACACACGCAGGCTTACATGAGTATGGTACTGATCGTAACGCATCAGTAATCTTTCACTGATAGCTAGGATTTGGTGTCTGGACATAATTTTGTTACCACTGCCTTTTGCATTATATGACGAAGTTATCTGCAAAATAACATCAACTTCTGAACCGGACTTCGGTCCAAAAATGGGTATGCAAGACTTCCGCGGACAAACCCTTCCTCTAACAAGAATAGCAAGAATGAAATGTCACATACATTGTACATAATGTACATGTACATGTCCTTTTGTGCACATACGTGCGTGACCTACAGAGTGTCTCATGTTAGCAGCTGCCAGCTGTGCACTGAAGCCAATAAATTTTTTTATCTGCCCCATGAAGCAGCAAATTTCAGCAACTAATTCCAGTCTGACGCAGTTGTTCATGTACATACATGTACTGGGTTTACAGAGAACAGTGACAAATTTCAAACGACTACCGGTACACTGCAAGCAAAGTTAACTCCATCAGAAACACCTCAATAAACACTCATTTTGCTTGATATTCATAAGGGAAGTTAAAGACTGCCAAAATATCAATGTTGATTACTTTCAGATATTTCCCACAAAATTTTTAAAGAGGGTTGTATTTTATGCATGAGACATTTTTACACTTTGTGAATGTAGTATGTATGTATACATATATGTACAAGTGTGCACTGACAGCAAGCCATGGTTTTACAAGCCACTTGTGAGTACATTGTAAAAACACAACTGTCACAGAGCACATACTGTACCATGCCTTTTCATGATTGAACAAACTGTGCCATGTAAACTTGAGGGTGGTAACGAGAACTTGATCAAGAGGCCTTCATCATTATTATCCCTGTTAATCACGTCCATAAACATTCCTAAAACCATTTCAGCCCCCTGGGGAGTACAGTGTCTAAAATTTGAAGTGCCTGAGCCAATATGGGTGCAAATGGTTCATCAGATGTTACAACCATCTGTGCCTCCACAGGGAACCATTTTTACCCCTAGTGGAGAAGGACCAATGGGCATCAAGCGACTTCCCAAAGGTCATGACATGTTACCACCTCCTAGGATTCGAACCCCCAACCCCATGTTCAGATGCTACAAACCCCACATTCTATTTCTTGCCTACACGCCAAAAAATCTGAACATGCAAATCGTCAAGACACCCAACATGCTTTAGATTTCTACCTGTTTATGCATAGCTGAATGCACAGCGTACAAGTTCAGAAATCAAGGCACAGGTACAGACTGATCATTTCTAAAACTGGTATTTAACGAGGAAAATGTGAATTCCTTTTGACCTGTGTACTGTCATGAATCCATACACTTCATTAGTCTCAGCAAAGCATTACACGTTTCCTGAGTTTACAGTATACAAAAAATTAAAGTACAATTAATTAATTCTCACTTGATGAAGAGAGCCAAAGTACACGTATTGGTACATGTACATTGTACAAAACAGGTGTGGACATAAAACACTTTAAAAGCTCTCAAGATTTCTTGTAAACTGAAAACAGGTTGATACTTTTGTCCACAGGTTTCTCGTTCAAGAAATTGAAACTGCACAAAGGTCCTCGAAGTACCACAAATATAGATCTATTGACACTTAAGACAATAGATGACAATGGACAAAACATGGGAGGATAGAAGTTTTAGCATCAACATCAATGGACTTGATAAGTTTTAAACAAGTTGGTGCTGGAGGATACTCGGTATAAAACACAACCTGGGAATGTACGTTGGTACGGGTGGCAAGGTTGAATATATTTTTAAGTGCTAATTGTAGATGTACTGGTACAACAATTCATAACGTCTTGAACCAAGACTAAGAGTGGATTTATGTCTCATTTCTCTTTGGTTTTTGAACACACACTGTCAGGCAAGCCCATGCTGGTGGACCATATGTTTAACTTCAACTTAGCCCCTGTACATGTACATGACCTACCATCATAGAATATATCACTTCATGGAAGTGTCCTGGAGAGATGCAAAATATGAAGTTACTCTGAGAAATATGGTACATATTGGAGAGAACTGATTTTTACTACATGTACGTACAGTGCCAACTCCTCATTCCCCAAAACAGAGTATTTCAAAATCTTAGGCACTGACAATTTTTTTGTGCTTGTTTGGGGCAGAATGAATTCGCGTCGGGTGCTCTACTCCACTCTAGTTGTGTCCCCCTAATCAACAAAGAAAGGGGTCAACAGGCTGGTAGGAGGTTGTTACAACCAGGCTTGTGAGCAAACCCGATGTACAAAATGTCATACCTGAAAACCTTACATTTCAATAGAGATTGGTCACGCCCCTGTAAGTCCACATGGGGAATTCCCACCAAAGAGATAACGTTGCTATATCAATCCTGTCTCTTGTTATTGCAAAGAGTGGATTGCTCCATGCAAGTATTTGATCACAGCACTGAAAGTCAATGTACAAGTACATTGTAAAGAACAAAATAAAATGCTCAGTTAATTGTTGCATCTTGAGTTTCACCGAACCGACCTTGATATTTTACATTAACCCTAACCTTCCCTAACCACACAGAATTGAACACCAGTAAAGTGTGTGAATTTGTGGCACTGGGTACTGTACCCCTAAACTACTTGTGCTTTAACATGGGTTCAGGCATACCCAAAATAAACAACAGTTTTTGTGCACAGTATACCATATGGTGTTGGAATTTGTGTGAATGGGTATGGTTCCTGGTAAATCACTCTGGGGAGTTTGGGTTAAAGAATGCAAACACAGATAAGCAAGGATACAGCCATCAGACTTCACTGCCAAGTGAGGCAGCAAGATGGCACATCAGTGCACAGACCCACAATTTAAAGCATGCGATGGCTCATAACGACAGAAGTTTTACCCTAGAAAACATTTGTGAAGTTCAGTGTCTTTCATTCAACTGAGGGCTATAGCTGAATGGCGAATACCCACACCTCTTCCTGTTACTCATCAATGTGACTTTTCGACTTTGTCCCGACGATGAAATATATCATCACACTACCAGGGTGGGTACTCTCACCAGCATCTGTAGCCTCAAATGACATTATCACCTTGCGGTGTTGGTATGTACCTAACACTGATTGCCATAGGACAAACAGTGAAAGGCTTTTCCTAAAACTCCAGAGAATTTACATTCTTTGGAACATTCCAACGTACGTACATGTAGCAGTAGGCTAATTCAAGCTGGGGAAAACTATGGACATCAAGTACAACGTACTTGTACCTGTACAACTGTACAATTTACCTGAAATATTAAAAGTCTATCCAAACTCTGCAGGCTTTACGTTTCACCCTAATTGACCTCCAAGGGGCACCAGCAGGGTTATTGAAGTATGAACATTTCAACTTACATTCCTTGCAGTTTTTTGCCTTATATATTTCAAGCCAAAATTTACAATCCAAACCAAAGCCGTAGACTTTGGGCTTCGTTTCTCAATGTGAAAGAAAAGAACACCTGTTCGGGTGATGGCAAGCCAACAGGCTAACAACGCAAAACACAAGGCACAATATCCAAGTCAGATTAATTTAAACATCTGACTTCCAAGACTATTTTACAACCACTCTGTACCCGACTTTTGGTCAAATGGCCCAACTTCCCACATGTAAAAAGCAAATTATGTCTATTTATTATATTACTGGAAATAATAACCAAATTATGAAATAAAGTTAAGATCTGCAATGAAGCATTACAGTCACAGTTCAATTCACAATGGCCATTTAAACAAATTTGTTATGAGCATATTTTGGAGGGTGCACACTAGCAAAAGTCCTCTTTTTGAAAAGGTTGCAACCATTTCCAAGGGTTTCCTACCAAACAATTTTCTGACTACTGCAGTCAGGGCGAGACTGGAAGAAAATGGAATATCCATGAAATAGTCACCAAAGAGTTTCATCCTGTACCCACAACTTGCGTAGTATCTTATGCTTGCTTAAAGCACCACATAAAGTACCCCCCAGTTCTTGTGAGCTGTAGACACACCCTCAGAGGAGTGACTTGATACCTGTGCTTTTTTTTGCAAGTCATGAGGTCCCACTACCGTCCAAGACATATTTTAAACACGCATGTACATGTACATGTGCAGTATTGATCAGTTCTCACCAAGTGCGAGTGGACCACAGATGCACTACATTATTCTGTGTTCCATAAGCGCGAGCATGATAGCGAATTTCTCTTCAAGAAAACCTGGCGGGCAACAAAGATTTTATAATGGCCTATGTGCGCAAACACGCCATCTTTGAATTTACAGTAAATTTTGCAGAGTTGTACAATTTGCTTTAGTGTAAAAAGCGCACTGCATTGAGTTAGAACAGTTATATGTCGTACTGTTTGTTGCCATGGACGAACAATCAGAGTTGAGAATTCAACTTTGCTTGAAGATAAATGTACACGTCCATACCGTAAATACAACCTGTATGCAAATGCCACATCAATGTCATAATGCCTTGTCGGATTAGTCTCTTTCCGTTGTTATTTTGAAACTGTAAATGTGACCTGCTCCAGGAAAAGGTGATATAAGCTGCAAAAAAAAAAAACAAGTTATATACATGACTGGAAAGCCCACATTGTTACCTTTCATTTGATATACATGTACATCTATGATTGAGCTCCATAGCCTTTCCTGTTCCGGAGCTATGACACATTGGCATATTAATTAGTTCCAGGCAATTGAAATGCAAAACCGAGAAATACCTGGCTCTGATGTGGGTTGTAAGCATTTAAATCTTACTTAGCAACCAACATGTTCTTGTGTTACAACCACCTTCAAAATTCGCACAAGGACTAAAGAATTACTATTTTCAATGATTCTGTCAGAATAAAGGAATTTTTGAATCCAACATTGAGCGGAGCATTGCTCGTAAATGCATGGTGCGACTTATTTAATTATAATATAATTTTTATATTGCCTTTTCCTGGAGTGGGTCACAAATACGAAACTTAAAAGTATCCATTTGAAGCCTCCTTCCTACAATGTAACATTGCACCTAAAAAACATCTTACCTTTGCTTGCACCGATAGATGCCTTCAAATCGCCAATAGTTTTAAATGTAAAAGAGAAGGCCTTCCCTTTATCATCCTGTTTTTCAGGTTTCTCTAAAACCTGGGAGTCTGTCTCGGTAGTCTGCACAGGCAATTCTTCCTGGAGTGACACTTTGCTGCTGTCGCTCTTGCTTTTGTCCGATTTTTTGTCACCGTTTATATCGGTCGCACTGATCACGATCACATCGGGTACATGCTGGTGTCGGCCATTTTGGGCATCCGGCGCTGAGACAGCCCCGCTCTTGTTGAGTTCGGAGACTGTGGTCAGGCCAGAGGACATCAAGGGTGTGTTCTCATTGGGCGTGCTAGAGACAGGGTCCTCAGTGGCATCATCAACAGGGCGCAGACAGCAGCAACACAAGCTCCTTTTCTTCCCCATGGCTCAAAAAATAGTGATCAACTCAACTGAATAGTTCAACACCAAGAGAGTCCAACTTAACTCGTGACCAGAGCAGTCTCGTGATCGTAGCAATGCAGCCTCTCATGTGATTCAAGTAAATCAGTTTCCAAGTGACAAATCAGGTAGCTGTACTAGTGATTATCACCATTCCAGAAGTTGAGTCAGCACACTCATACATCAAGGCTCCACAAAATCTCTTCAGTACTTCACCAACTTGTGTTAGTACAGTACATGCAGCTTGCAGATGTTCAAATGAACATAAAGGCTTACACAATAAAGTTGAGTACACATACAGTACAGTCCGTACGTGCTCATGGTGTTAGGCTCACCATAGGTCCAAATTCAATACTTCTCCGCTATACATTGGTATAGGACTCACATGCTGACTGCTTCATTGCCACCAGAAGTCAAAGGTAAAACCATCAAAGGTACAGTACAGTATATGTACATGTACCTTGCATGGCTACACCAGCAGATGCAGTGTGTCTGCACAGTCACAATGCCTTATGCATCATGCACCAGTAACACAACACAATAGGTCTCCCTGCCCAGAATCTCACTGCTACATCAGTACTGGTCCACAGTAGAGGTCAATTCTCTGAATATTTTTGACTCCTCAGCGGTCATACCTTAGGTCACACAAGGAAGTCCTTTGACTGAAAAAGGGCTGGGAAGAATCATCTAGGTGCTGGTTCAAACTCCAGCCACACCAAGCACAACTCAACTGACACATATCAGCCTGCCTAAGCCAATAATCACACTAGTGGGCGTGACATCATGAACACTGTGTGCACAAAAGTACACAAGATTCTAGGCCAAGATTACATAACATAGAATGCCACAGTTTCAGGTAGTATTGTGATGTATATATTTTATACATGATATTACAACAAAGGAGACCCTTTTTGTGTTTAACTCTTCTCTTGTGTTGTAAGAACCTTTTCGAATTCTTTTCTGGTTTTCACGGCGGACAAAGCACACACAAAGACTAGGGCCTAATATAGCTTAAAAGCATCATGCTTGTGGGGGCCTCCCTTGCAACATAGTGTAATGTATGTGCTGGGTTTCAAATATTCTATACTGCATGATTTTCCTTTCTGTTACATGAAGAAATAGACCAGAGGGCTTTTGTCAATTCGGTTTTGCTTTTGAAAGAACATTTTACCCTGGTGAAATAAAAGTACTGCCCTGTGGTATGGCTGCTGTACAAAAGACATATGCCCTTTAAGATGGCTGATAGAGATGAGGCAACAGACTTGTGCCCTCTAAGATGGCCCCTGAGCAAAAGATCCATGAAAGCACAGGAAAAAATGTCCCTCCCATTGCAGCTTGCCTTGCATAACGCATTCAGAGAGAATATTGATCAGTCTTACCAACGGTACAATCTGAATAGTTACACTTTCATGTATTTGTCTTACTTCTCTATGTACACGTACCGTACATCTTTGTTAAATAATATCTGATTGGCTGTACAATAGACCAATTGCACCAACTACATGTAAGTCATGTGATCTATAGTGGGTATAAAATATCAACAAATTTAACACGGTGTCCACCAAATGCAAAATGTTTCATAAGTATCATTTACCAAAATAAAGCCACCGGTAGGTACCATACTCAGACTGCTGATGTGCTTGGTACAATATCATAAATCGGCTTTATTTTTTGTAAACACCACTCAAAACACACTTTGCTTTGGCAGCACTACCCACTCTACATGCAGTGGATGCAATCAGTCCATTATTTACAAAAGCCCCCCCGTACCAAATTCCTGAACAATTTCCTAGCAGACATGAATTTGGACCATTGATCTCAAGGGGACCAAATCTCTCTGACATTCGTCTTGTCCCCCCCCCCGCTGGTAAACACAATAAGATCAGTGAGTTTGAACTCCACAGGGTTGAATAAATGCCATAGTTACATTCTTTACAGGGAAGTACCGTATCTCAAGAGCCACAAGTTTGACATGGATGAAACTTGGCATGGATCCAGACAAAGACATGTTTTGTAAGTGAAAACTAAAGTGCTGTCATAATTATCAACTGCTTTATTATGAATTTCAGGTTTTTGGCTCCATTATTTTTCTTCCCTTTCCTTTCAACATGCACGTTCTGTAACTCTTGCACAAATGGTATTTTCAAAAATCTTGTGCAAGAGCTGTGGCAAACTAAGAAATACAGATATGCTATTGCGTAGTGTTTTGGTGACGTCAAAATGAATTCATTTGGTGATATTATGCATGTCTGTAGATACTAGTATTTTAATATTTTTGAGTCCAAAATAACTTATACCGGTAGTTTGCACCTTTATGTAAAAAGGAAATGAAATGCTTTCTGGTCTGCTGCAAACAGACAGAAGATTTCTAGCTTTGATTACTCTTGTCAAAGTTCTGTAAATTTGTCCCAACTTTACTGAAACTTTACATGTACTTAGTAGCTGTTTAAAATACATTCCTGAAGTGGAACATCAGGATGATGTGTTATTGTTGATTCTCGGCCTACATTAGGGTTAAAACAATCTTTGGCAGGGAGATGGGCAGGGCAAGAATTGGGTGGGTGTGGCAGGATCAGGGATCACCATAAAAACAACATGCACACAATCAGCATATACACATGTACATGTATAATCCTCCAACAAATAGCCTCCCTATGGAATTCTCTTCAGAATTTTCTGCGTAAATGCTGATACCCCAAAATGGGAAAATCTTGAAATATTGATTTCCCTGGAAAGGTTCATGTACATATATGCAATCTATTACACGCCAAGGCTGTTACTAGCACCTAAAATTACAAACAATGACATAGCTGTGATATGTACCGGTAAATAGTCATTTTCCATATTTATACCTTCAGACATGCACGTTCCACTGTCATGATCCGTACTGTTATCCAAATCTTTCATGCTTTCACCCTTCTTCAACAGAAAGTCTGGCAGCCCCAGGAAGGAGGTCATTCCCTTTCTGTCATTTTCAGCAGCCTTGTCATCGGGCGCGGCACCACTATTCTCATCTGGACTGGTCGTTTCTGTCTCTGCTGATGGTTCCTCTGCCTTTAAGGTATCCTCCTCATCACCAAAGACAGCATTCAGCTTTTCCTCTGCCCACAGTCGGAAGCGATCAAAGGCCATAGCTGATGCACCAAAGACTGTCCGTGCACAAGTCTTCCAAGAATGCCTCAAATCAGCGATACATCCACAGCCAAAAACTTGGAAAATTTCTTTCAGCTTCACAACTCCTTCAACCAATATCAACTCCCATAGCGCCACAAGAAGTTTACAACAACTGTATCAGCACTAAACTAACAGTTGGGGGTTGGTGTTGTGGGTGTTTAAACGTGACCAATTGAGCAAAATGTGCTCTCCGGAGCTAGGAGTCTGACCTTCGTCTCTGTTGCCTATTGTTCACTAATCTCTCACAGCTGTTGTTCTAGGGAACTGAACAATAACAAATATTTCGGGGCCAATACTAAACCGATACCGGTCAAAAGGACTGCATCACCCCATATCACCATGGTAACACCATTTAGATAGCAACCAGTGCAACTCTTGAAATTCAAACCCAGAGACTGTAAATAGGTGAAAGTACCAGTACATGTCAAAAACCTGGACCAAATTACTGTAAGAACCCCTCGAGAGTCAAAGAAAGTTTGAGAATATCTAGGAGCACCTTGTGATCACTCTATTATCCTTTACACAGAAAATGGCAGATACCAGAAAGTAACTGCACATGTACATTTATATAAATGCACAGCATCAAATTTGTAGAACACCAGCTCATGTTATTATGTATACATGTACATGTACATGCATACATGTAGGTATGTGTATTTGTCCTAACAACCTGCTATCCAACTTGAGCAGAAGCACCCCCTCACTGGTTGAAAAGAGCCATGTTGATCGGGAGTGCTCATTTTGTTGGTAGTCATTTGTGCACCAGTGACGTGCAGTCACTACCAAACAAGCCTCCATGGCTAAGAAAATTGTGCTTGGAACCCACTGGCTAAATATGCTTCCAAAAATGAATTTAATACATAACTGAACAGTTCTGTGAAAAGTTCAAATACTTCACAGAAAAGTTCAAGTACATGCACAGCTGGACTGCTGTGCCCTTTACCAATTCAACTATACATGCACATACAGCCCTGTGGGCTGTTTCTGTTAGTTTCCCATTTTGGTTTAATCGTGTAAAATATTCACCGAAAGGATGTGGGGAGTTACTGAGAAAATTTAAGTCAAAAAGCACAGAAGTTTTTAGAGAGGTGATCACAGAACTAACTATGATCACATACCCATCACAAGAAATCACTTACACCTGTTTCATACAGGCGTTCTGGGGTCGCGCCGAATCAAACAGAAGTAAGAGTGACTCGGGTTGATCCAATTAAATTTTGGTTTCAGACAGGCAAACTTAACACATACATTTGCATTGGCTTTGGCCCACGAAAGGAGTGACATCTGAAAAGAAGTCGCTTTGCTGTCTTTCCGAAAGCCTCCAAGCGTCAATCTTTCACCTGCTACTATGCCTCGTCACTCTTAATTGTTTCAGAAGTTTAACTTTTGCCGTACTCAATTCAATATTTGCTTTTAATTTGGTTCGGCATGAGTCTTGAACGCCTATCTGAAACTGGGGTAAGTTAGATAAATCTGTTCCACTTCGTGCAGAAAGTTGACTTCTTCAAACTGTCCTGTTTGACGTCTTGTGCAAATTTGTGAAATTCTGAAGGAATTTGACAGTTGAACTGGCAGTAAGGGGTTAAATGACATGTCCTATGTGCATGTTAATATTTCAATTAAATTATTCGTGAAAAATGACACAGATTAAATAAACTCTGCTTTTAATACAAGGAACTCTACAAGGAACAACTAAGGACTGGTCAATGAAAATCATTACTACATGTAATTATCATTTACCAGAGGGAGAGTTATTATCAATGGGTTAGGAAGTTGCTACTCTGTGCCACATTGCAAAGATATTAAAACATTAATTTCAGAACTAATGCTGGGTAATATACAAAACAAATTTTACAGTAATTCCCCACTTTAAAGTTGTTTACATTTGGCTCAAAACAAAACAACAAAAATAAAAACATCTGGCATCTTTTGGTGATTCTCAGTCAAGGCCTACATTTTTTTTCCAACATTTCAATCTGGGTTCTTTAAAACCTCGTTTATGCTAATGCAAATGCATAGGCATACCACTGGTACCATCTTTAAAACTACATGTAAGTGTTATGGCAATAACAGCCTCAAACACTGCTAGAGATATATACATTTTGCAAAGTTCAGTTTTCTGCTTGTAATTCAAGGTTCCCTTTAGCACATGGCAACTGGCAGTCAGTGAAAGAACAAGTCTCATCCCCAAATGTTTGCAGTGAGCAGAATTCAAAAATGTTTCCAAGTGAAAAACTGAAAAAATTAAAAGGTAACAATGAAGTTTACACAATTCAAAAAAATTTCACCATGAAAAAACTAGAGCATTATGTGGACTTTGTGTACAGGTTATGACTATGTTATTAATTGTTGTTAATTACCGTTGATTTGTTAAGAATTGTAACGGGGGGGCATACCAGGGTCTGGCTCCTCGCTGTCATACCATATTATGTCTGTTTGGGGTTGGGGGCTCAGACTAACACTATGCAGAACTGACACGTGGTGTCGTTTTTCGCCTGAAACAAAGGGCAATTCATTTATTTGCCAAAAGTTTACATGTGATCACAGGACACGTGAAAAAAAGTTTCCCTTTAAAACTATTCCCAGTTTAACCAGCTGATGCTAGTTATTGATTCACAGTAAATTTGTCCAAGGCATAGGATTGTTGTCAGACAAAAATTCTGACTTCTGAACGATACCATACCACAGCAAGAGTATATTATTAAGTTGGACGTTATTCACACTGGCCCTGCAATTCATTTGTTGAGGATTTGTATGACAGTTTTCTCTACATCATTGCCTTTTTGACATTCTTGGACAAAGTCACAAAATAAGTACAGTTACAATGCCCAGCTGTTGTACACTGACACGTGCAGGCTTCAGAAACATTCAGCCTCTGTGGACTAGTTTGTGCCTTGGTGTGGGTACAAGAGCAATAGGAATCACTGAAGAGCGGGTAGGAGTACGTGCCACCCGCTACTGCATGCAGAAATTGCAGAGACATGTTTACAAATCCTCTGTGCCAAGCCAAGCGCAGACGAAAAACAGGACTATAAAAACCGTGCCACATATGCTGTACTTGAATTGTTGCCAAACGAATGTGTTCTCCGACTGCCTGTGCAAAGTGCATGGCAAAATGTACAAACTATTGCACGGTAAAAAAAATTCTAGGTACCAAATTGCTGTTTTTAACAAATCTGACATAAATGACCATCACAGAGTTGTACAAAAAGTCAGCATGATAGTGTCTCAACTTACATGTGTAGGCAACATCATAGAATTTTCTTGGAATATGAACTGGCATATTTTTTTTAGGACCCATTTATTTTACTGGTCAACAGAGACATCCATAATATGCCTTGAATTTTATGTAGCCATCAAAATGCAGTCCCTATCAATCCCTAACGCAGAGTTTGATCCTTTTCTGAACCATGTTGCAGGATACAGTACAAAGAAGTGAGTGCCATGCCGATGAACATTAGTGGTCAACATTGTTATGCTTCATAAGCTTTAAAGTACACTACGATATTCTAAGCCATTAAGGTATTATGACGCCGATGCCCCCATCTGCAAAGCCAGCAAACTGAATGACCTGAACGACTGAGAAATTTTTTTTAACTGGTTCTCAGGAAAGGCGACCCATGAGCAATGCTCTTTCTTGAATTCATGATTAAAATTCAGCTTAAAAAAATCTCAATATAACGTATAAAAAATCCCTCTAGCGACGGCATGTTTTTTCTCGGTATAGTTATTAAAGCAATGGTTGATGCATGGTGCGATTACAGTAACAAATACTTTTTTGTTTGGATTTTTGGGTGTTCCACTTTTGAAATTTCTGTTTTCTAAGTTGTATATCAAACTATTCCCCCTCCTTAACTTCTCCAACTTGACTGCTCACAGATGAGAAATGGGTTTGCGGGTACACCATGGAATCAATCTCTTTTGGACGAGGTGTGGTTCTAAAAAGAACCGGTGAGTGGTGTACCTGCGAAGCCCTTTCTCATGTTTCATCCAGCATGCAAAGCTTCAAATCATCTTACCGTTACTAGTTGGTGCCTCAAGCCACTTGGGTATCTTATATGTATAATACTGGTCTGGATTATCGGTAGTGTTTAAGCCAGTGCTAGCTTCATCACAGCTTCCCATAGAAACCTCTTCCTTGTTCGCAACTGTTTCCTCCGTTTTGTCCACAACAGACTCCTCTTCCTTGCCCACCCACTTGTAGACAGCAAACTCCGCCTTTTCTTCCCGATTCCCCCCCTCACTCTCTTCCGTCAACTCTAGAGCAGGGTTGTCAATGCCTTTTGTCTCGTTGTTGTTACTCGGGGGTTGACTCTCGTTTTGATCGTTGGACGACATGGACTGGACCACTTCCGTGATCCATCCCGTCAGTGATTCCAACATGGCAGTGTGTACGGAAATTTAGGGTTGGCTACAGCCTATGCACTGTCTGCGGTGATGGTTTCATCAGTCCCAAGGGTGAACTAGCACATGCTTTTCAGTGCATGAAAGTTACAAGTCACGACTATGTTTCACCATATGCACTGCTTCAATTACTTTGTGTTTACAACAGCACCAGGACTGTCACAGTGGCAGACCACAGGGCAGGCTGTACTCTGATGCTACCCACATGATACAATGTAAAAACCACAATGCGGAACTCAGTACACCAGGCACAAACTATTGAGGGCGAGAACTCATTATTCCTGGCAACTACTGAAGCGAAGGCTAAACCACTTCATACATTATTCATAAGAGCTTCTTTCATGCTTGCCATATCCAAATAAAGAAGCTAACCAGAAAGTCGATGGACACAATGAACATAGTCCTACTAGGCATAGCCTACCGGTATGTACTGAATTTACGTTCAGGTTGCTTTATTAAACCAAGGACGCAGGAAAAAACATTCATGGGCACGTTCATGTACTCATATACACGTAGAGCTGGTATTTTTTAGTTCAATCGGCCTGGTTGTTAGTGGATTAGTAACATGGCACACATATGGGAGTCAGTCAGTGTTTCAGTCTGGTAAGAAATGCTGGCATTTTGGCAAGAGAATTAACTTATTGGAAAACTAGATTAATCAAAGGAGTGAAACACATCAAATCACGAGTCAAGGAGAAGGTTAGAAAATAGAAAGGGGAAGGGGGAGCCCCATGTACCTGGTTTATGACATTGAACAAATCTGAAAGTGTTGCATAAATTCTAAGCAAGAACAGGTCATGTCATGCTTGCTTCCTATGCCCCCCCCCAAAAAAAATAACCACTAGATGCATGAACCTCATCTAATAGCTTTCTTCAGCAGGGCAGCAATACATTATATGGGAGAAAGCTTACCCAAAATATTTTTTCAATGTTTGACAAATGTGAAATGATTGGAAATACATAAAGAAACAGTAATTAACCGTATCTGTATTTCTACTAATTTTGACACTTAATTACCAGGTACTTTCCTCTAATATTTTTTGGGAGAAAGGAGAAGGTTGAACTTTCCCCCTCCTGTAAGCATTTTCATGGGTTTTCCTTTTGTTACATTACAACCATTCTAACGGTTGTGATCAAATGGTCTAATTACATTACAACACTCCAGTGGTTGTGATCAAATGGTCTGATTAGATCGCAGCATTCCAATGGTTGTGACTTTAATGATTTGATTAGATCACAACATTCTAATAACCTTGATCTAATGCTTTGATAAGATCCGTGCAATCCAACTAACACTGGCCAAATAAATCAACTTTAAGTCACATTTTATTGATTTTTAATGATGATACTGCTTGGCAATTTATCAGCAGGGAACTCGTCACAACAATATACATGTCATAGCATTTTGGTGGGTAAGCTGTTTTTGCTTAGGTAATTTCCCAAAAATTGGGCCATGTTGCTCAGAATAAAAAATGCAAGTTTCAAATCTAGTTGACTTTTTATGTCTTTGGTACTAAAATAAGAACAAATCATGAATTTCATTTCAAAAGGAAGATTTTGCTGATCTGGTTGACCTTTCTAGTCTAGCTTGTGCCATCTGAAATACTTGAGAAACCGTGCTGGCTTGCATGCTGTAAGGTGCTAATGTACATGTATGTTATATGCCACACCTTGGAGCGTCAGAACCACACTACACCACAGTACCATATGGAAGACCCATAGGACACAAAAAGCCACCCTTAAGATGCAAATTCTTATGAAATCTCCTCTTTATCTGTGAGTCCAATCCTTAATTCAGAGTGGTGCATACCCTGGGATTTGCTCTTACGAAATTCTGTCCTCTGTTCTGTCCACAATGCAACGTGAAGACAGCCTCAGAATGGGCACCATTCAAAACAGGACAACACCAAAAAACCACAGGATTTCATCAGCCTCACTTCTTTTGACCAAAACATAACACGCTGGCAACGAACCAAAAAATTCAAGGAAGGGTCTGGAAGTTAAACCTATCAAAGCATAAAAGTTTAAAGCATGTTCCGTCATTCGTGAAAATGTCCCTACATGTACATACATGTACATGTAGTACAGGTGTATATCATACATGTATTTATGAACAGAGTCAAATTAGTGACTGCTCATTAAATAATATGAGTAACTCTTAACAAATTTCCGACAAAAAGCTACATGTACTGACGATGGCATAATTGCATTAAATCCAAGAAAAAACTGGACATTGTAAAATACAGTCCATTGATACATGTAACACGGCCAATGTTATCCCTTAGCAAGCCTGTTTTACAAAAATAATAAACCTTCAGTTAACATACACTGCACATGTACATTTTGCATACTCAACACACCAGACGGCACTGAGTCAAATTATGCAGTTCTCCACATTCTAAGAGAAGCACCTGAGGCAGAGTACAGAAAGACTGATATTTCAAATCCGTCTTTTATTTGTGTTAACTTGCAGCTCAGAAGCAGTACATCACACGCAAGGCATTGTCATAAATTTTAAGAATGTTCCAACCAACCTGGGGGATGTATTCAACATACTGACAGAGAACAGTAGAGGCCTCATGGTTTTTTTGAGTGTCAAATTGAAGATCTTGTCGATAAGATAAGTTTACGGTGTAATTTTACTTGGAAAGACTGGAGGTTTTACATCCAGCAAGGTGGGTTGCAGTGTATTACACCAATGACTGACTTTATTTCCTCAATTCAACCAGAAATAATATGGGTGTACCTCTCACAGCAGGGATGCATAAATGATGGATTGCCACCAAAATGACGGCACTGAAATATAAAATCCCTCAGCATGGAAGTGTAGTCAGTTCAGCAATTTTTTATGGGCCAGATCCGGACGAAATCCTGGTACAAATACCGGTAGACCCAGCCATGAGGAAAAAGTCCGCATTTGACAAGATATAGTTACCATAACTCGCTTCAAATTCGTGACAAGAATTTGAATAATATGTCCCCCCTCTTTAAACTTTTGCCTAACTATCGGTAAAATAAAACGTGATTCATGATCTGTTGTGCAACAAGTGTAAAATAAAAAGTTATTGTGCACATCATGCTGAATTAAAGTGCAGTGCAGACAAACACTTCAAACACCAGTGCTAAAAAAAGAACAGCAATCCCACGATGCTTTGCTGTACATTCTTTATTGATACAATTTTGGGGTTCTAAAGAAATAAACCTGCTATGTAAACAACCAACTCTGTATTTTCTTAGCATTTCTTCCATTATGAATAAAAACAAAGGCCCAAGTTTGCTCTGTAAAGGTTTTTGATTTCATTAAAGATCTAAGAAACCCAAACTTACAGAATTTGCCAATTTGGCAACTTTTCACTCCTACTGCAAGCTTCCATCTTTTTCTTAATCCTTTCAAAGGAAGCCAGCTGTGGATACTGAATGAAAGCATAACTACAGTAGGTAACTACAGAAACCAATAAGTGGTCTGCCTCTCCTTTGGAGCAACTGTTTCAGTGAAACATTAATATCACAAATCACGGCAAACACAACCAAAACTCTCCCCTACCATATGAGCACAGGCTTTCACTGTCATGACAGTCTACAATCGTTTCCACGAGAATGCCTTTGGCTTTTTTTTTTAAAGGTAAAGAAAAAATCAAACACAGAAAGCACATTCCGTTCAGTAACCAATTTTGATCTGTTTAAAGAGAATATACATGTAAGATTCTTGCTATTTTCTAAGAAAGGCTATTGCGACCAAAACCAATACTGCAGTATGCATACTAGTCTAAAACCAACTTTGTTGCCAAATTACCATCCAAACAAGGCATTGCTACATGTAAGCAGAAAGAACACAAGTTTTTTATTGAGACAATCTATTTCAAGAAAACTTGAAAGACACATGAAAAATACTTCAAAAACAAACAGCACTTTATTATGAAATAGGGCAAGTCATCAGCACCCATCCTTACTTTAAAAGTAATAATTCTAAACAGAAGTTATCAATTTTCTTTGTGCGCTGGGGAAGCTTTTCCCATTTTATATGGATTAATAAATATAATCGATTCTTGGTTGGCGTTCATCTTCAGTCTTGAGAATAGGATAATTTTTTTACTTCCCTCCTCCTGAAAGATTTGTCCAAGAGAAAAATGAAAATTAAAAAGAAAATCAAACTTCCTCGTCTTCTTTGTGAAGAATCTCAGCTCACAGAAGAGCAATTGAAATTCTATACAAAAAAAACCTTGGTAACTACTTGTATCTGAATTGTGGTACAGTTAGTGACTTTATATCTAAAATGGCTAAGGGTGGCTGCTCTATGAATAAAAAGCATCTATAATGTCTTTTTAAAGAGGCTAAAATACATCAGCCTGGTGCACAGCAGCACCTCACGTCATTGAGCATCGCACGGGAATGCATAGCTCTGCTTCTAGTAAAGAACCCCCAGACAATATTTACACACTTTACCGTGTACTTTGGAAGTTGACATATTTACATGCACAATGCATGGCCATGTGCACTTTCAAAGGGATGTTATTGGAAATGCACACATTGACAGTTGGTGATTGCAGGCCTACATGTATGCTACGTGTACTTTGCATTGTGTCTTAATGCATACATATGTTATGTACTATCCTTTTTAACATCATGGGTTTGTCCTGTTAAACTTCAGGGTAGACTGTTCACAGTTAATCTGTCTTTAAATGTGTGTAAAGTGCGCTGACATACATACATGTATCTGCAATGCTGGCTGTGTTGTGCAACCTAGAGTAAATCCATCAAATTCCAACACAACCAGGTGATGGGTTGCATGTAGGATTTGTTTGAGAATTGTCCCAGGGAACATCCTCTGGTGTCAACAACCTCCTACGCTTTCTACATATGCATGATATGCATTCAGCAGAGTGGAATACCTCACTGGCACAGTGATACAGCATCCAAATAATATTTCAAAACCATTGCGCTGTTCATACAAATGCATATACATACCAGCATTGTGGTCAAGACATACTGAGACCATTACAAGATCCCACGAGATTATCACGAGACAAACACAAGATCTCCAGTCTGACTTAAGCTTACTGGTAAAGTCGCAAAGTATTCAAATGAACTGCAACAAAAGGATTTCTTTACTATTGACTGGTCTCATGACTAGTCTTGTGACTGGTCCTGTGACTGGTCCTGTGACCGGTCTTGTGACTGGTCTTGTGACTGGTCCTGTGACTGGTCTTGTGATTGGTCTTGTGACTGGTCACATGACTGGTCTTATGACTAGTCTTGTGACTGGTCTTGTGACTGGTCCTGTGACTGGTCCTGTGACTGGTCTTGTGATTGGTCTTGTGACTGGTCACATGACTGGTCTTATGACTAGTCTTGTGACTGGTCTTGTGACTGGTCCTGTGACTGGTCCTGTGACTGGTCTTGTGACTGGTCTTGTGACTGGTCTCCTTACTGCTTTTGTAGCTGGTTTACGTCTGGTCTGGTAATGGTCTTCACTACAATAATGCTTGTAACTATCATCCTTTTGTTTAAACTGTACAATTGTTGGCAGCAGGAGGCCATACCCTCACCAGTTTGTCAGAATTCTCCAGGGATACACAACCCAGTTGCCCTCATTTTACACAGATCTTGGTGTACTTTGAAAGTTCAAGGCTGGTTCATACCCCCCATACTTGGCGCATAAACAAACGTTGTGACATCAGACCACGTAGAGGTACACGTATGCATTTGCACTGCAAATCTGAACACATTTCAACTCAAACAAATTTTGCTGCAAAATGATGCCAAATTTACTCTGCTTTTGCATTTGCCAGAAATACCTTATAAACAGGTTTTAAAGAATGTTACACAGGTTTGCTGTGCAGAAGGATTGTAAAGAATTGTAAAGGATTCAGGGATGTTCCAAACAAAATGAGGGGAGTAGGCACAGATGGATTTGTAAGATTTGAAAGTTTGCATAGTGAAAGCTAGACTGAAATGTTTGTGGGTACTCTGTGTGAAAGCAATCTCTCCTATGAAAGTGGTGGTTCGGAAAAGAACTGGGGAGTGAGAACTCAATGTTTCAACCAGGATACTCTGGACAATATGCTCACGCATCGGTTCTTCTCTAGACTTGACTCAAGTCAGGATCTCTGTGACGTCTCTGTTTATGCTTTGGATACACATCAAGACTGCGCACTGTTACTTGCTTCGCGCCCTCTTGTGTCCACTTATTACTATGAGTTCAGTTCAGAAATCCTGACTTGAAAAATCTGCAAACTGTTTATACACAGCGAATGGGCTCATCTACCAAATGTGGTAGCAGCCAATCACATTGCCGGACTTATTTTTACGTCATTCATACCTGCATTATAATGAACGAGTCTACAAGTCTGACTACTTTGATTGGTGGAAATTCCATATACATTCTGCAAGATCATGTCGTTCATATGTAATTATGAATAACTACATATTACCGACTGGGGGTCCGATGGCTTATTTGTCAAGTCGGACTTACTGACTGGTGACATATGACACATGTTGTACAATAAGACTATCAAATGAGGACGCTTTATAAGGGTTATGCGAGCTGCCGGGCCGAGCGCAAAGACCATGTAGTGCATACAGGCTGAAGGGATGGCTGACTGGGAAAGAGCAATGTAAGTCAGACTTGATTCAAGTCTAGTTCTTTTCAGTACCACCACTCTCTCAGTCTCGGTGTCTTCACTCAGTTTCACTCAATCAATGGATTTCTATTGATATGTGCAAGGAGTGTTCTACGACACTCGATCACAGGAGGTTCCCACCACTGCGGGTATCTTACGCATACATTTAAAACCCCAAACATATAGGACAGACTATATTTATGCAAACATAACCGTACACCTAACCGCACGTTTATTCCTCTCTCCCTCTCATGAAACGTACCCAACACATCTTGCTTTTGGCACAAACATCAAAAGCCTTGACAGTGACAAATATTAAATCAAACATGAACTCAGCAAAAGTATGAAGTCGTTGGCTTTATATGCATGGTTGGGGTGTCTGAAATCGGACAAAGGAAATTGGACCTTGTAACAAAAGAGCAAGCTTGGAATAAAAGACCAAGCTGCTGGGAAGTGCCAAAAGTTTGGCTTTTTCGGAGGTAATCCATCAGTTTTGAAACAGTATAACACACTGTTTGCGGCATTCAGTGCCGGCAAATTAGCAGCGGGGACAAAAGTGCTCCAGCACTCCAGCCATGAGCAACACAATACCGCTGCACACTAATCTGGCCGCATTTGTAAAGACACCACTGCCATTCAGCAACACAATAGGCCAATTTCGGGAACAAAGGAAATTACACAACACCGCGCAATCTGGGCTCTCTTTACTGGGCGGCAGGACTAACTGCATCGCGAGTGTGTAAGCGTCCAGTAAATGAAGATATAAATTTCTTTAACAATTTTGAAAACGGAAAATCATGAAAAATCACCCGGCAACTCGTTCCACACAAGCAAGCTCCACCAGGCAGAAAGTGGTTTAGGTAACTACCGGTAGAAAGAATTCACCGTGCAAAACCACTTCCAAGGATCAAGGGTGGCTGCAGCACCAGATTTTTGAGGGGTAACTTTTTTTGAGGGGGCCCTAAATATTGGCGAAATTATGTAACTTTCAATGGCTTTTCAGAGGGATGGGGCTACATTTTTTACATGCTCTTGGAAGGGAAATCATATGATCCCCAAAATTGCCTTTGTCAACAAAAACAATTCTGTCCCCGTCCCATTGGCCCCCCCTCCCTAAGATCAGCCAATGGCAAGGCTGCTTGTGAATTGAATTCACACAGTTGGAAAATGAAGCAGACATTGGCCCTTACCTCTACCACTCGCGAGCGTGCCTGAGCTCTTGACCTTGAAGCTGCCCGGCCGACCTCCTTTGATTCCGTTGGAGGTGTTGATAAAGTGCTCATAACGAAGCAGCATCTCATGGTCGCTGTCGGAGGATGAATCATCATCCTCATAGCCGTAACTCTCTCCTAAGATGAGCAGAATGTAATAAACATGACAAGAGGAACAATTAGCAAAAGGATGGCTCATTAATCTACAATTGATGAAAACGTTTAATAGGAAACATTGCTTTTTCACGTGTTTTGTCATGTTTTGGTTGCAGAATGGTTCCTTGGAATTGAGTTTCACTTGCACAAAAGAGATGTAGGCTTGCGGGTACACCACGGAATCAATGTCTTTGCTTGGAAGAGGTGTGGTTCTTAGAAGAACCGGTGAGTGTTAACCCGATGTTTTGGCCAGGATACTCTGGCCGTCCTCAGTAGAGTGTGCCGGACTCGAGTGGAGAACTGGGTTATAAAGGTAATCCGGTAATGGTGTGTGACACAGGATTCGCCGGTTGTGTAACTGCTGCGCGTGCACTGGGGCCTGAAGGTGTTGGATTCTGTGCTGGTGTGGGGATTCAGAATTGGCAGGAAACCTTGGGTTCGGGTGTAGGGGACCCTTATGCTAAGGGGAAAGGACAAACTAATTTAAATCCTCCACCAAGTTGAAGTGAGCCCTCACTGGCGAAGACGAAGCAGGTTGGTTGGAAGGTATTCAACTTGCACGTGCACGTGCAAGGTGCACATGCAAAGATCATTCATTTCAGCAATAATCTGTCCTGCATGTTCAGCATGCCCCAAACCAAATGTATTTTCACACAGTGTGTCAACCAAAGTTAAAAATCAGTGCTACATGTACTGGAGGCCAAACCACGGCCTCTCTTGTTTCTGCTCGGTATGGATGGAGTCTGAGCAAAAGATGTCAAAGTACCACATGACCACACAGTTTCCCACGATCAGCCAATACTGCAAAAGGTACATGTAAGCATCAGGTTAGCAACAGAACATTGTTAACTAAATACTAACGCTAAGTTTTGCAATAAGTAACTGAGAATTTGTTATTTAATGGCATAACGATCACCACTAATGACTTGTGAAGTTGTTGTTATTGTGCCTATTTAACACATTCTTTCTCACACTTTAATCCATTTATCTGCCTTCAGCAGAAGCACCCCCTCATGAGTTGATAAGAGCCTTGTTGGTCAGGAGTGTTCATTTTGTTGGTAGTGATGCGACTGAAACAATTGCATTTCATAGTCGTTTGTGAACCAATGATGCGCAGACTACCAAAGGAGCCTCCATTGCTGGGAAAACTGCACCCTCTCTTGGTCCACCTCAGAGCCCATTGATTAAGAGTTCAAGGTTTTCCTATAGAGTAAATACTATGCACAGAGCCTAAGCCTATGCCCACAAAAAAGAGGAATATACACTAGGTCCCATAGATCAATGAGAGAATATAATCAGTGACTCAACTCCTAGCACATATAGAAGTTATTACAAACAAGACTGCTGTTTAAAAGAGGAAAATTTTAATTGGACAGGTAAGTTTAATTAAAAAAAACTGAAAAGTTTGTTTGTGAAGCCCTGACTTTCAGAAGTTTGGGGGGAATATGTAGACTTTTTAACCACTTATTTGTTTCGCGGAGGATGCGTGCACTCATTTAAGAATTCCTTTTTTCCTTTCTGCGGTTAACATTTTCACAGGTCATGCTTGGATGGGTCAAAGCAAAATTACAAGGTTGAAGAACCTGCACGTTAAAAAACCCACCCCCTGCAGTTTTTTCGGGTTAACTAAATCCAACGTCAACTGGCTATTGGGCAAACTGGACATACTGCAAAGTTTACAACTTGCTTAACCATATCAACCAAATCTTTGAAATATCCCTTTTACCCGATTCAAAATTTGGAGGGGGGGCTGGGATAAACTAATGCCCCTCTTCTAACTCCTCAAAGATTGTTCAGATGGAGGGCTATCTCCAGAGCTGGAAAGCTTCCGTTCTATCCTGGAAACAGTGTGGGGCTAGTTTCACTTTCTGCTTAGCAGTGTTTGTTTTACAACTTACTGTACACTGTTTGCTGTCATTTGAATGCAGCTGGCCTTGCATCTCTTCAACTGTCTGTCATTACTAGAATTTTTGGACTCAACATTCAAAACAATCTAGTATAATTTTTGTCAAACACAGAAAGCCAGTTATTGCAAACTAGTGAAAACTAGCCTTCTGTCTGAACCATACCCATTTAGAATCTCATGACACCCTAATGCAGACTTACCGAGCTGAGATTTCCCCTCCTTCTTCTTGGATTCTTTCTTCTCCTCAAAGCAGTCGCAGCCTCCGCAGTTGGCAAAGCAGGCCATCTTGTTGAGGTACATGCAGAAGAGGAGGAGCAGGAGCAACATTCCGGCGATGACGGAGATGAAGATGATAGCGGCCGAAGGAACTGTCAGGAGGCAGGGAGAGAGATGGGGAGGAGGGTAAAAATGCCAAGGTTATGGGGAGGAGCTGACATTGACAAGTCAAGTTAGTTTAGAGCTAGAGGATAATTAAAAAGATCCAAAAAACAGAAAACGAACTAAAACTTGACATGGGTGGAAAATCCAAGATCAGAAAGGTTTGGACGCAGATTTTTTTTTTTCTGAAAAATGGCAGCAAGTGATTGTTTTACAAAATATTTGTTCAGAAAGCTGCCTTAATTCAGACCAGTGTGAGTACACGGAAACTTTAAAGTCAGAGAGTTGAGGTTCTAAATATTTTTCAAACCGATTTTTCAAAATTTGGCTTCTTTGCAATTCAGGACGACTGTTCGTTTGTTTATAATTTTACAACCACAATGTTACTGGCATTAGTCAAATTCAAGAAACCAAGAATCACGGCAACAGAACTTTGCTTTTCTTAACAATGCTTGTTGACATCTTTGTTAAAGGTTAGTCACATGTAAACTCGGAAATAGAATTAGTATAAAATTCAGTTTAGTTTTTTAAGAAGCACTGCATGGAGGTCAAAGGGACATGTAGTCCTCAGAACATGAATTACAATTGGCCACTGAATTTCTCAAAACTCTGTCCATCTGGTTCTTCTTTTTCAAAAATATGTTCATTGGTACATTTTTGGCCGACAGTAGTTTTTGATGATGAATATATGCAATGTGCATTTTCAAGGAATAAGAACTGATATAAAGACTCCACAGTTCAGATGGACTTCTCCGTTGTACACAAAAATGAGGAACACAAATGTTATGAGACAGAAGACATGTGGAATTTTAACAATGCAAATAGTGCATGCATTACATTCAAACCAATTACAAAGGAACAAGCAAGCAAAACTACATCATTCCCTTGAAATTTGGTTTAAAAATAAAGGATACTGGAATGTAAAGGAATGATAGGAAGAAGTACGGATACCAGACATACTGCTTCCAGGAGTGATCTTGTTCACTGGTCTACACGTACATGTATGGAGTATGGATTACATACTGAAAAGGAGGCTGCATATAACCATGGGGTAAACTAGTTCAAACATAGGGTGGTATCTGCAAAACTGGCCAACGTGTAAATCAGTTCCAAAAACATGTCCCCAAAACACGCAAAACTGAAATTGGAAGTAGGAATAAAAAGAATTAATGCATTTCTTCCAATGGTACTAGATTGAGTACAAGTAATGTAATTATGGACAATCTTGAGACTCAATGATGCTTGGGTTTTGCCTGCTTGTTCCCTGAAGAATATACATGTACAGTATATTAGTACATGTACATAAACCAATACATTGAGGGCGTATTTTACCATACCTCATACATATTCATGATCAAGAGCAGACCTTTCACTGATCCATTCGTCATCATGTACCAGTCACTATGTTTGCTATAATGTACCAGAAGCGAAAGCAAGGAGCCGTGCACAAGACAAGGATCCGTGCATATTCCCTGGGAATGGCGCACACGGTGATCATCACCCTACATGTGGCCACATGTATGCTGTAAGCACACCATAAATGACCGGACTACTACATGTGCATAGGTACCGGAACGTACATGCATATGTGGCCTTTCCCTTATTGCCAAAATTTTCATGGCAAATGTCTGAGGTATGGTCAAATAAATATAACGTGGTTTATTTCTGATGGATAGTCAATTTTAGCTTCCCTTGGTATTGGACATGTTGGGAGTTAACAAAACTAGTTCCCCCGTCTTCGACTTGGGAATTGGTTTGTCAACTTCCATCCTCAAATCTATGTGAAATTTTGATATTAAAGTGTAGCAGACCAGATGGAAAGCACTGCACACGGCCCATATGTGTATTACTTACTTGAGTACTCTACAAGGGAATTAAATCATTCCAGGCAAGAAGAAAGCAAATTATTGAAACAAAAAAACAGTTGATTGATTGCAAAGTGGATAGCAGGTGCTAGGCATTTTCTAGCATAACATACACCAGACCAGCAAATACATACATGCCATGCATAGCTTGCACATGCAAAACAGTCTAGATAAAATAAACATGCTTCATGAATGTCTGTATAGTACATGTACGTGTCACAGGTCACATTTGGGTCATTCCATGAGGTTGGGGCACAATTTATGATGGTGTCATTCGCTACATGGGTTTTTGAAAAATAAACGGCCATTTCCATAAACGTGGTTTCCAAATTGACATTGTTATACATCTTGCAAGGTGGAATTCAAAGGCGCGTTATTTTAGAGTAAAGTACAGGTCATGACAGGTGGTAAAAGTTACCCATATAACAAGGTCACTGTCAAATATTGCGCCCCAACCTCATGGAATGACCCATTTATTTAGCTATCCAACACATCATAGGACACACAACAAACAACCTAATATGTGCAATGCATGTTTTAGTCCAGCTAATCAGCATCAAGCTGTATCAAATGAACACAGTATAAATGTGTTAACAGTCATTGATGCAGAAACGTCATTTTTTAAAATATGTATGGACATGTCGTTAATGTTACTTGATATAAACATGCTTTTTAATGTAAGTTAAGAATAATCCATGTTACATAAATGGGGAAGAAAATATTCCAATTTATAAAAACCAAGGAAACTAGTAGGAAACACTTCACTTGTAAGATGTTCATTATCTACACGTACATGTATCAAAAGTCAAGCACAAAAAAGTGAGAATGAATATTGGAAATTGTACTGTGCAGCGTTAAGATTGTCAAGATATGTACTGGTATGAACTGTCTGTAATGCTTTTTTGTGCCAACTCTAATAAAAAAGATGATTCTTCTTTACTGAGCAATATGTTCCAGAATCAATCAAGCGCTCAAGCATGACATATTTCTGTCGGAGAGTGAGGCATGCGTGTATTGCAATGTCAACAGTGCCAAACCGAGTGTGTCTGAAATTATAATATTGCAATACGAAAGAACAGGGCAGGTTGTCTTCAACAAAATAATGAAGTTTATATTCCATGTGACTTGTAAATTTACAGGATACTGCAATAGCCACACAATCTCTGATCAATGCAGGAAAAAAAAAAACGAATCTGCAGAATCTTTGGAACTATGTGTGAATTTAACTGATAAAATACAGACCATTCATATGACAAGATGTCTTTGATAAGTTTTATTTATTTTAGCATCAACCGCGATAAAATATCAGCAGATAAGTATTTGAGTATATCTACTGTAGTTGGCATAACTTTGGCAAAATATGAACATAAGGGAAAGAGAAGCAGTGAATAAAGGATTTTGTGAGTAATTTACATGTAGCTCCTATAAGCTTACGGAAATAATAAAAAGTCATTGAATGTGAAACAGCAGATGCACCAGTACCAGGAATTCAAGACATCATTTGAATAAAAAATAATTTACAATCTCATCAATAAAACCGGATGATAAATGAGGCTTATCACATTACAGATTATGTTTCAGGTTATTTCAAATGAATTAAATTTAAATGTCAGCACACTGGTATTTCCGTTTGTGGAATCAACACAAATAATCTCTCTGCGTGAATGTCATAGTGAGAAAGGAAAAATGGATTCTTTTGTTTGGGACATTTGGTGTATATTTATCATTTTCATGAGATGTGAACACAAAAGGGACAAATCCAAAGCATAGCAAACATAAAAACTGGAATGACTGCTTTTTTGTTTTTTTCTACATTATACTTTTTAAGCACCATGCTGCACTCGGCACACTAGTGATCCACACAAACATCCAATGTCTAACAACCATGCAGTTTATTCACCATAGTCAGCCTCCTAGTCAAAGACGACAAACCTGTTCACATTTTCAGAATGATCGAAAGCAAGACAGGAAAGAAGGTTTTTAGCAAGAAAGCAGGGGAAAAAATAGAAATATTTCTGCGTAGAATTAAACATCAATTTAAATGGTGAAGGTGAAAATTTACCACAACCATTATTTGTGAAAAAAGTTATTAATAATAATAATGTCTTTTTGGGAAAAAGAAGAGGTTTAGGGGATAAATGTCAACACATTTCAGCAAATACTGGTAATCATGAATCCTAATAATGTATTTAACAGTTTATAGTAAAAACAAAAAGCTTCAATTTCATAAAAAAATCAGAATTTAGTTCATAAAGTGTTGCTTTTATTTTATTAAAATGCCTATTTTAAAAACTCTTTTAGAAGTACAAAAAGTTGATATTTTCTCAAGCAGAAGTTGAAAGACTCATCATGCGAACCATTCGAGCAAAGAAGAAAATGCAAGGCCTGGATGTAGAAATCAACAAAGTGACTGTTGATGAATTTGCTAAAACTCACAAATCATTTTGACGAGAAGGGGAGTCAAACTGGATAGAGAGAGAAGTTGTGCAGTGCCCAAAGCACAATAGAATCACAGGGTGTGGTGTCTACGTCCCAATCACCTGCTTCTGACAGCTGATGAGATGTACATGGTACAGTCAACAATGGGTTAGATGAAAATGTAGAATGTTTCCAACAAAAGACCAAACAACTTTACAGTTTGTGATGTACATGTCATCTCCAATCCTCTGAATCAATTAAGAGGAAGTACAAGTATACTTGCTGGTGACCGGCCTCTACATTCCTGCAACCACGACAAAACTATACAACTAGGTGATGGGTTTCAGATAATTTAGGGTAACGTACTACATGTATCATCAAATTGAGAAGTAAAAAAATTCTCTGTTCTAACTTCTCACTTTGATTTTAATTTTAAGCACAATCTTACCATTTGGTTTATGACAAAAATTGCATATAAACATTAACAACAGACTTTTCTCTTGCTACGTCAAAGTCATAGTTTGGGCCAAGAAGTTGGCAAACAATGGCCAACAATCAGTACAAACCAAAAAAAATCATAGAGTGTTTAAAATATTCATGCAGCTACGGTACATGAATATGTACATCTACATGTACAAACTATTAAAACACGTGCTTCAGGTTACATTACAATTAATTTTAAAATGTGTTATTCCTCAATCTAACAGCCTTATTATTGGACTTCAATAACAACACAGCTCACTTGAAAATGATTCCATACATTGTTAAATGAGTTAATATGATGTAATGATGGGTTAATTTGGACACATGTAGTCGGTGGGTTTTTCATCTGGCAGACTGGCGCTATTCAGTGCTGACCTGCTAATTTCTGAAGCTACATGTACATTGAAATACCGATCCATGATCAATAATAGCAAATGTCCTCATCAAAATAATGAGGCCCTCTCAGAACAAGACTGAGATCCAGTTCCAGAACAGTTCAGTGTATATGACTTGTGACATCTGTATGATATACATGTATGTAAGAAACTTGAACTGCGCGTATACATGTGTACGTGATGCGGCAATTTTACACTGCCATTCAGTGTTTCAACACAAAAATGTCAGCAGATTCTGTAGAGGCAAGTCTCATCTTTCTCATCACTTCCGAATGCTTGTTTTGAACACAAACAACGTCTGAGGCAGACTGTGTGTTCAACTTGAACTTAACTGCTGCAAACAGTCTGTTATAGCAAATACCGGTAGCACTCCATATGTGAGGCTGCAGCGAAAAAATACTGTGCAAACATTGTGCAAGTCTTGTACAAGTTGCAAGAGTCGGTGTAGTACAGCTTTTGGCTGTTTTTTAAAAAGTACCCTGGCTGTCAAAATGCGTTTTACCAGTACAATTTTCAGGAGTCAGGTTTATTTGGCTCAGAGTAGTAACATTGACAAGTGGGTACAAACATCTGAAGGAAACTCAGTTATGGGATACTACAGTCCTGGAAGGAACTAAAGCATATGCTGTTGTGAACAGCAATGTGCAGAACAGTGTGGCAGTGCAAAAGATGTTGCAAAGCTTTCCCTTTGAATCCAGAAAAGGAAAACCTGACTGTGATTCTTAAAAACAGTCTTGTGTGCCCCAGTATTTCGGTTCATAAATCAACAGCAACCTTGAATGGCTTGAAGTGATGGTATCCAACAGCCAATCAATTGCAAGCATTGATATTTCATTGCCCCGTCACTGGTGTTTTCTCTTCACACAACCAGTAATATTCCAGTCGCCATGTTACACAAAACTTGAATGATGAATATTCATCACCTCACAGAGCCAAGTCAAAGTAAAAATGTTGACAAATAGAATAATTATACTAAAAAAATTTCTTAAGCTTTCGGTCAATAGGACCACTTGAAACCCACTCAAGATTGCTGTTGAAATAATCGTTAATATGCAACATGCACGGGTTCCCAAACTTCCCAGACCACTATGCTTCACTTATAATGAGATCGCAAGGGATTTAAAATAAAACAATATTTCCTTGATTAATTATAACAATTAAGGGCAAGGCTATGTGTACCCTCCACCATGAAACAAGCCTTGGTGTTAAAAGCATGCCTCCACCTTATAAATAGTTCTGGTAACAGAACCAGCTTGTAAGCACATCAAAATTTGTGACAATTTCATGGAGTGGCTGAAGGTGAGCACACGTTTTGCTGACTACATTTTTTGCTCCCAGAAACTTTCCCACATTGATGGGTTTTCAGATAATTGGGGGGGAAAAGAGTTGACCAATTTTTCTATGTGTGCTGTATCGTCTGTCCAGCAACTCAATGAAATTCACCTCTGACTGCCAACCTCAGAACAGACAGGGAGTAGGCAGGGTTGATAAAAAGAAAAACTCTTACTGCCGGCCAAGGTCAGATCTGCCATTTCAAATTATGATATAAACAGACTCAAACTGAATGCGATAAACTCTAGGTCTGTGCCGGGGAGTCCCTGTTAGATGTGCAGCTGTTCTCCTGAAGAAAGGAAAGTGATAAACAATTTACAACATCTACAACCATTCACAGACAGTACACAACCTGTAATTAATGTGTAACTGCCAATTTTAGAATAGCAGGGGACTGCATAAATCTCGATCTTCACGTTTACATAAATGCAGTAATATGCACAAATACTGTACTTCCACAAAATATGATGCACTTGGCTCTCTATATTCCTTAATCCATCGAAATGGAGCAATTTTAAGTACCCTGGTGGTGGATTCAACAAGATTCGGGAGGCATTAGACAACTGAAATGAGCAGCAACAATTTGGGTTTGCTAGGCAAATGACAAAAGTATTAAACCCTCCTTTTGCTGAAACAATTCACATCAGACAGTCAAAACTAGTTTAAGAATGCATCTTTGCATACATACATGTACATGTGTGCTCCAGTAAGCAGGTTAATGAAAACAACTTTGGCACATTATGGTACCTTACATGTACATGTAAATGTACATTTCATGACTTGCATTTAATGGTTTCAACAAGTACAGCATGAATTCTGACATAGCCACTTATTAACTGACATTATCACTGAGTTCACACATTCAAATTACATGTAATTACCAATCATTTCAATACAAAATAATGAATATTTTAAAGTACATGTACCTTCCATGTACGTCCACCATTTTTCTTAAAATGGAGAGCACACTTTTTACACACGTATGAGACCTAATTAATTAGGGACTTATGTGACCTTGTCTTACCAGTAGGAGTTGCATGTCTTCCAACTAATTACATGTACATGTATGTAGTTTCATTCCAGAACACCATTGATGCTCATTTTAATCCGCACCTACTTGTATGCATGTTTGTACATTGTGCATATATATATACCGAGTAAGAAAATTCTAAACAAGAAGCATACAATTACAAATGACTGGAGCCTCCTGGATTTATTTCTACTCACACATGTGCATGTACATATACACTGCACTTTAATGCCTACCCACACATCAAACACACTAATGTGTCATATGAGTACTCTAAGAAACACAACAGACATCATCACAACTACCAGTACACTGTAAGTTGTAACTAGCGGTGGAGCTGACAAAACATGCAGGCAGTGATCTAGTATCAAATATATGGTACGTCTGGCTGTTGCAGAGCATGTGTCCATGCATTCAACTACATTAAAAATTACATGTACCAGTACAATGTACACCTGTATGCATACTGTACATGTACATGTACACACCGTATACAGTGTGATCTAAGCTTTTTCTCAATGGTAACACTGTGCCCTTCACAATCAATTTGACGCATTGTAATGCATGAAAGGCCCATTGACAAAACCTGGCATGGAATGAAGCAACAAGATACCTAACGTACATGTGTGTAAAACAAATGCACTTTTCAGGAATCATAATACTCCTAGTACAGTCACGTAATCATGATTTAATTGATGTATAGCTTTAGTGTCATTAGTGGTAGTCAGCTCTGCGTTCAACTAGGGCATTTCAAAACCTAAGTGTTCAGGACAGGAGGCTTTACATAATGTAAATGTATGTACAAACAAGGTAAATGTGGAACTCATGAATTTTTAAAGACCAGGGGCAAATTTCACGGTGCAAACATTTCACTCTGAGCTTAGAAAAACAAAATAAACAGGAGCATATGCGATGACACTTAATATCTTATCACTTCAACACACAGGGAAGTGTACACCTTTGCATGGCCATTTGTATCAATACTTTTGCAATAAATTAAGCCTCTACAGAATGTTGTGTTTGCTATGCTTACAGTTTATGGTCTAAGTGAAACAGACCTGGAAGTTGTAAATAACATGTATATACATGTAGCAGTGCAGTGAAATGTGACCCTGATCATCAGGAAAATTGTGGAAATTTCTGTTGGTAAGGGGCAAGACGTGAGGGAAATCTATGCAGATGAAGAGAATTTCCTTCCCAGAAAACAAAATTGAGAACAGTTTCCTTCAACTACACTGTATAATGCAATCTCATGACTTCTTCCAAAGACAGAGAAAATGTGTTGTGGGGGAGGCTACATGATGTACAGTACATGTACATGTATGTAGATTGGATGTAGAGGGTTTTCGCGAGGCATGTACTTGCCTACAAACTGCAACAAAGTTAGGGATGACAAGAAACAAGCATTGTAACAAAGGTACACCCCTTGGGAAACTTACAAATTGGCTCAACTACATGTAGTTGTGCAGGGTATGGAAATTATGGAAATACATCACCTTAATGTCCCCAAAACGCGTTCATTTAAATGGTCAGAAATGGGAAAAGGAGAGAACATGTACATACGTGACATGCTTGTACATGTACATTTATGCATAATCACAAGACACATGTTGTCTAAGACTTACGTACGTACATACATGTACATATATGTTGGTAAACCTTTGATAAAATTGAGTCAGAAAATACATGCATGTGTACATGTATACGCTAGTCCACTATACTAAATCTTGTAGCAACACAGCAGTTTGTCAGCTTAATGTATTTATTGAACAAAACTTGCCAAAATTCAGACTCTATGAGTTCCTGCTTCAGCACAGAACATCAACAATTCCTTACATGAACAGAAGCTTCTACCTGGTATCTCATGAAACGTTGAGTCCATGGCCTTATGGTGCTATATTATTGAAGAAACATTCCTTTTTTAATTCCTAATTTTTTGTTAACCTTCTGGTCTGAGAAACAATTTTGTTTGTTACAAGTTTAAGCAGTTTTGTGTTTTTGAAAGTCCAAGATTCATGCTTCTTCAGGAAACCTACATGTACATGTATCCTCAATGCTCATGGTCAAGAGGCAAAATACAATAAGAGTACCATGACAGCAAGTTTAAACTGTAACGTTGCTCATGTTTGTTCACTCTGTGTACACTTGTCCAGGGGTCGAAATTAACCCTTTTTTTCCCAGGTAGCCAGCGGGACCAGTACTTCCAAATTTGCACTAGTCCTGCTGAAAGTTTGGTGGTCCCATCAGAACCGGACAAAATTCTGTAAACTGTGGCTGCAAACGTCTACATGTGTGATACATGTAAGCAGAGGTCAAATAAGAAATCGCTGTCTTCTTCCTTGTCTGTGACTTCTTCTATGTCCTTTCCAGGGTGTTGTTACGGTTGCAAGAGGATTGAATCCACTTTAAAATTGGTTGAGCCCATGATTAGGCTTAGGATTAGACTATGGATTAGGCTTAGACTTCTGTTTCACTGGTTCCAGTCAGGTCTGGAACATGTGGTTTCGGACACTGCTTTCAAAATGACTGAGACCTGTGAAACCAAAGTCATAAGTCTAATCCACTCATTTTGTAAATGCCTGTTAGCACAGCGAGTGGTGTGCACATGTGACAAAACTACAATTTGGATCGTTCTTTTATGTATGTCACGTAGCTGGGTACACGCAGCGCTCAAAAATATAACCGGAATCCATAACACTACTAATTCGGGTACACAAATCTTTTTTTCAGTTCAATATTTTATGAAGTTTGTTAAGTACATTTTGTGCTGGCCCACTAGACTGCCAATTTTATTAGATCAGCTGGTCTGCTGACTTTTCTACTGGCCTCGGACCAGCAGACCACCGTCAATTTCAACCCCTGCTTGTTTGTAGCGATATGGTCCACAGGGCTTGTATTAAAACCCAGAGGCAAACCCATGGCTTAACAAAGCAACAACCAACCTTACCACATCTACAGAGTGCAATGTTTTGGCTCCTTATACAGTACGTTCTTTAGCCCCATAAGATCATTCATCCATGGCCTGATTTCTGGGCTGTATACCGATACAATTCAAAACTTGATTTTTTTTCTTTATGGGGAGTCAGGACCAAGTTCTTTCCAGTTCTAATTTAAGATGGGCAACCTATAGCTCAGGGTACAGTGTTTCTTTCCTTGCCTTCCACCTGCGACCCAAGGTTCAAGTACCGCTACCATCCAGGCCAACATGTGGATTGGGTTTTTCAGTCCCTACCTGATCCCACAGGTTTCTCCTGAAGTATCCTTGCAAGGTTTTCCTCCTGTAAAATTTAATTCCTTCTTTGTCTTCTCCCTGTTTCACTCCTAAGTTTTATTTCCAGAAAGCAAATATTTGTTTTGTTACCCATATGCCCCTGGAAGGCTTCAAATTATACAACCAATGTCCATGGGGTCTGTTGTACTGCCTCTGCTAAGAGGCAAACGACCGGCACCTACATTGTAATAAGGGATATCTAAGAAGCACTTTAGCATGTCTTTTTCCCATCTGAGACCTTCCCTCGATGCTTCCGAGTTCCCAAATGCCCTACCTTCCTGGAGGAATGCATGCACACCAGGAAAAATCAAGTCCAAACTTTTTACCCATTTTTAACTCTTACTCTCTGCCATAACTAAAACTATTCATAAGCCACATTGACCTGTTACCATGGTTACAATCTCTTAAATTTTAAAATTGTACCATACGTACATATGTACCAGTACATGTACATAAAGCACTGTACCTAGAAACTTCATTATTTGCGACATTTTTGCAATGACCGACCATGTGTTACCGAGCACCAATATTATGCATTAAAGTGGCAGTTCTTACTTTTGCTTAAATACAGACACCTCTCCAATTCCATCCTCATCCCCTTTAACTGCCAGACATGGCAGGAATTGCACTTTTCCTCTCTACAACCTCCACAAAAGGTTGAGGCAAAAGCACCAAAGTAGGTGACCAAAGACTACTCAGCTGTTAGTTTTCATATAAACAGGCTGTGCAAAGTTTTAAAAAACTGAGTAAAAGTATCTAACCTAGTTGAACTTACAGGTGTGGTGTCCCTAGTCCTATTACCAAATACATGGAAAAAAGTGGGGAAAGAATTCTGCGTACAGATGTCATTAATTTTTCCCTACAGTTACATGTATCTATTGGTATTAGGCTATTTCTAGAAACCTGAAATCAATAGCATGATCTAAAGAGTCAAGTTCAACAGGAAAAATATTGAGGTATTCATGTACATGTACATGTAGCAAACAGAATTTGGATAGAGCTCCATACTACACAAATTTTCCCTTAAAATGTTACTGGCCAATTAAAATTAAATCCTTGTTTACATCACTGCCCGACTGGATTTTCCCTCCCGCCCCGACTTTTTATGATATTTGTACATGTGTTTCCAACTTTTTAACAAATTTTCAGCCCTTTTCAACCTTGCAGATGTGTCTGCACCACAAAAATGGTCTTGTGTGTTTTTTCTAATTCTCTAGTCTTGCATTCAAGGCTCAACCATGACCGATTGAGTCAAGCAGTGTACGGTCAATCACACGCTGTTCGCGTTTCAATGTAGGGCCTACATGTATACGTATGTACGTACATTCAAACCCACCAAAGCTGGTCAAGAATAAAGGATTCAACTTGTCCAGGTACTGAAACATACGAAATTGAAATGTCAAGTATCAAAGGTCCCCCCCTGGCCCAAAAATATAACTTTGAGTGATGTTAAACAAGGAATTAATTTTAATCGGCAATGACAGCCGCCAGGATGTGATAACAAACAACCTGACAAAACTCTTTCAGGAAGAGTTCCATATGCGGACCTATTAGCCGTTAGAAGGCAAATCTTGTCCAGAAAATGTAATTAAGGAGAGAAAATACCAAGTCGTTTATTGAGAAAACAGAATTTTCAGACCTGTCTCATACTCGGGGGTTTGTTGCACGGGGTGTCTGGTGTCTGTATGTGGAACTCTTCCACTTTTTCCAAAGAGGCGTCAAGAAAAATGCTTTTCTTTTAAATAAAACATCAGTTCCCCAAAAGCTGAGAACCCAGAGCAAGGCTGTAAAGGAAATCAACAGAGTGAAACAACTCCATCGAACGAAAGTCACCCGTTCATTTTTCCCATCATGATCATGATATTCGTGCCCGCACCTAGTGCTTCAGCGCTCCCTCCCCGAATACACGTACACGGCCACAGCCCCTCCTACGTCTCCTTACAAACAGCAACTGCTTTGCCTAAAGTAAAATGGAGGCCTACACTACACCTTTTCCAGCGAAGATTAGCTGAAATTTAGATCACATTACCAGAGTGTACATACCGTCTTGTCCAGGAATTCCCATTGTAAACGGAATATTACTTGAATTACCGAAAACCTAACCGCCTGCAGAAGTTTCGGGAATGCAACTAGGCGCTGGCCAGCCAAGCTCTCACTTGCATGCACCGTGCAGGTATTGGCGCCGTACCATGGCCGTACGTACAGTACGTGCACTTCTACAGTGTGTACACGCAGATCCTGCCTAGATTGTTGTTTTGTATGGCGGGCAAGAACTAACACATTCCAGAAGCCAATTCTGTTAAACTTCATTGGGAACCGTGAACTTGTTCTTTATAAAATTTACATTTTCTATCTACATCCTCTGTAATGATCTAAAGTGACGGATTTGTAACATGAATGAGGTGTGCAAAACGAATTTATTTTGTTTTTTATAGAGGCGAATTTCAGGTGCTCATATATATGCATCTCTTTCACTGTGGATCATTCCCTCGTTTAAAAAAGTTCGAGCAATCACTTATTTGAGTTGGCAAAAGCCAACAAAAGCCAGAACTAGACATAAGAAAGAATCACACAACTAACACAAGTTGGATAAGTTTTATTTCAGAATTTTCTTGTGATGCAAAACTGAACGAAGTGAAATCATTAGTTTTCAAACAAGTGGAATGATTCTCGATTTTTGTTATTTTCATATACAAATTGAATGTAGCATTTTTTCAAAGTTATCAACAAGTTCCAGTTGCTCTCCATACATTCAACTGATAGACTGGTCGCACTCACTGTGGCTATCAAGGTAGTGAAATGTTATACAGGCTTACCAAGGTACCAATCCAAATACATATACTTGAAGGATATGGCTGCGGCTGGAAATAACACGTGCACCAATGGTAGCATGGATTAGAGGCTAGCAGCAAATTACAAAGACGCGTGTAACTTCCGCAGCCGGCCAACACTAAGTACATGTTAGCACTGTGTAGTGTACATGTCGGTGCAACTTCACTGAACGACAAAGATTGCTGTCTGATTGCTCGGAGAAAATAAGGGGTGCATCTTTACATTGTCGTTTCTTTTGATCAGATCCTCAGAAGCATTAAATTGCCCCGTTATCCTTGGTTGAATCCTTGACATCATTGAAATGAGCCATTGAAAATACAATGCTACTCCCTCCATGACCATGGCATGCCATGGTTGCATCATCAGCAGTCCATGAAGTGGGTTGCTATAGCCCAGGCTAGTAAGTTAGTAAGAGCATGGGTGTAACTTGTAGACAGTGAACAATTTCATTTTCGGTGTGACAGTTGAATATGCATTATGTGAACATACGTGTATTGGGTTCTTCAAGACAAATTCTAGCACAGCTTATTGAGATTTTTGACAAGCCATTTGTGGAGGCTAGTGTCGAGTGAAAGAATGGCAGGCTTCCAACAAGCCGCTTTCCCCCTCATCAAACTCGCCTCACTGGCCGTGAAACAGATCAGTAAACCTCTGGCCAAACGGATTCAGATGATGGCCAAAACAAGACCGTTTATGCGCAAATACATTTGCATCCCACCAGCACAATGTAAGTACTGTAAGAGTCACATTGTAACTTCGTAGTTAACAACAACTGGGTCATTCCATGATGTTTGGGCACAATTTGTAACAGTGTTCTTCTTACATGGGTAACTTTTACCATCTGTCATGACCTGTAGAGTAGGCAATTTACTCTGGAAAATAACACACACCGTCACAAATTGTGCCCCAACCTCATGGAATGACCCAACTAAAGGTTGACTTTGAGAATGCAGTCTTTCACAATGTTAATTAATCAGCTTTTCCCCTAAAGGTTCAGAAATTTAGTGTTCCTTTTGAATAACAGCAAGTGGTTTTTCTTCATACATTTCACAAAACTGTCAACTCCATGCTGTCTGCAGAACTGTTAACAAATCCTCACTTTGTTTTTGTGGAAGCTTAAACTTGGAGAGGTTACCTACATGTAAGCCTTTCTTATTGAATTTCATTGATTGTGCATTTGTCTACAGTGCATCACTGGATGGAAGTCAACCTGAGGATGAAAATACTTGGTCTTGGCAAAGCCTCTTCAGTCCAACCTCTCACGGAGGAGGCAGCTGTTGAACTAGGAGCGGACATCATTGGCGAGACGTTCCTCTTTGTGGTGGCCGTGGGGACGATAGCATTTGAGTATTACCGCCTGCAGCGGAAAGATCAGAAACACGAAGGGGAGCAGACGGCGGCCATTTCTACGTTGCAGCAGAGAGTGGAAGAGCTGGGCATCACTGTGGAAGAGCAAGACGCAAGGATACGGGAACTGCACAGACAAGTGGTTGGGTTGTCTCCGGCGAAAAAATGATGAAGTTTAGAAGTGCTCAGAATTCCTCTGTCTAAAGCATGGAGAATAAAATCAGACTTACTTTACCCTTGTTTGCAAAATTTCCCAATGTTTTCATGAGGCAAAATACAAGGTGTCCTGTAGGGGCGTGCATTTATGGGTATTTTTGGAACCGAGCACCAGTTTTATGTCAATACCGGATATCCGGTATACCCTTACATTAATCCTGGCAGACCTCCACCTTTTTATTAAACAAAATTGTTCCCTAAGGCTTCAGTTTGTAACAAAAGTAGCTCCATCAATCTTTGAACCAGAGTGAGGACCATTGGACCAGGTTTTTCAGCAATTCTGCCGTTCACTTTTAAAGCTCACACACATTTTATGCGTGGAATTTTTTACAGGTACCCGGCCCAAAAAATGGAATCGGGTTTTGATATCGACGGGCTGGTACCCAACACAGGCCTAGTCTCCTGTTAAGTTTGAGGTCTCAACTCCATTCAAAAGTTGCCTCTCTTTTCCTGCCTTGCATGTTTTCACTACCTTAAGTTTCGGTTCTCCATTTATACCACTCACCACAAAAATGGAAAGTGACTAACCTACATAACTGCTGGTTCTGCTCTTGGAAATACAAGCTCAATTTTAGCCACGCATGTTTATGCATTTAAAAAACTTGGCCTCTTCCCTTGAGAAACAACTATTTTTGAACCAGTGACAGTCATTTGAGAGCATTTCCCCAAGATTCGCATCTTAGACAAAACAAAAATTAGACCTTAGACAAAAATTGATCCTGTATCCTAAAGGGATATGACAAGGACGTTGACACAATGATTGGTGTACCTTTATATATTCAATTTTCCTTTTTTATGAGAATTACCTCAGATCTTTTCTCGCAAATTTCAAACCGACCTTCCTTAAACGAAACTCACTTTTACTTGCAAGCAATAAAAAAAATACGCCTAATTGGCACTCCGTATTTCACACCTTGCAGTATGGGCCAGCTATCAAAAGTCTGCACGGTGGCAAACTGCTATTTCTGGTGTCAGCAATGAAAGTGCAAACATGGATCAGGAACCAGATTTGTTGAGGGGTGAACAGTTTGTGAAAATAATGTTTTATGGCATTTTTAAGAGGGATTAGGCCATATTTTGGTGCTTTTTACACATTTTTTAGAGGAAGGAAAAAGAAATAGACCACTGAATAAAATATTGCCTTTCATTATTTTCAATTGTTGACCCCCCAGGGGTGGGATCGGCCCAGTCATCCCTCCCAGACCTCCCCCCAGGTTAATGGGCATCTGTAATGTCCTGACACTTAAACAAACAGTGATTGTTTCAGCAAGTTAGAAACCAAGCAAGTCAACTGAAAACGTGGCGAGCTGCAATCAGAAAGGATCCAGTTCTTGACATTAATGCAAAAACATTAGAAACAGACCAAGATCTTGTAATAATGTTACTTCCAATGTCTCTTCGATGACTGTTCCCTCCCAGACACAAATGAAGTAACTTTGATGTTGCAAAAACACGCAACTAACCAAGTTGTAACTTGCAAGTTGTAGGACAATTCCTGGCTAGGTTACCAATGCTAAGAACCTCATAATTCACAACAAATTATGTACATATCTGAAATGCCTGGCTTTGGAATAAAATGAAATTTGTACAATAAATGTAGAATATCAGACTGAAGAATGAACAGACGGAAGAGTTATCAGGCTTTGTGTAATTTTGAATCGTGTTATGACTATACTGTGTGATTGTTCCAGCTGGAAGACTGGAGTTCAAGCACAATGGATGGGCGAGATGGCAGATAAATAATTCCACGTTGCTCATGGCCTGTAATACATGTACCTTCAAGATTCAAGGGGATGGCTAGGGCCTTTTGGTTTTTTTTATCCTGACCTCTGCATTCCTCAAAGGTTCTTTGTCATGCAAACACATATTCAAAGCTATGTGAAGTCTTGGTTTGCATAGATCTCAAGATACACTAAGCCTGACTGGACTTCCTGTTCAGTTCTTACAGTCATCAATAGGAATGTAATAAGCCACTTGCGAGTTAAATTTGAATAAATCCGGTAATCTGGTATCTGTGTTATCTGATTGCATAGAAATGTAACAATTTGAATTCCCCAGACTAAAGACACTGTTGCTATACCTCGTGATTTGGGGCAAGCTTTCGCATAGCGACCACCATCTCTGGAATGGACTGGTTCCTTTGTTCTGTTCTTATCCATTGAGAATAGTGTATTGTTGCAAGGCCTCTCTTACTTAACTAAGCAAAAGCTTGCCTCGAATCACGAGGTATAGCAACAGTGGTTTCAGTATGGAGAATTCAAGTTGTTATTTTCACATGAATTTAAAGAACTCAGTGTACCAGGTTTTATTTAAATTTAACTCGCAAATGGCTTATTGTGTTGGTTTGCTTTGGGTTTTTTCCTCAAGACATTTGATGTAAAAGACGTACCCGCGCACGAGGTTTTTATAGAGTATAGTTTTCATATGGTCATCACTGGTACTTCCACAAGCACTGTACAATACCAACGGACAGGCATGCACCTACAGATGAATTTTATTCCTGCAGGAAAAAAGTGGCCGACCATTCCACAGACTGAAGTAGGTGCATGTTCATGTGCATGTAATTTTGACGTTTTAAAATCCCTCTCATCCACTGTTAATTGTTACACTTCAAAGTGATGTTATGTGTATGTAAACAAAAATGGCTGCCGAACGCTTTGGAAGTTTCGGGCAATGAAAACTGTGGACTTTGTATTGTTCACATGTACATTGCTTTAATTTTCCAGAAAATAACTTCAAAATTCTTCAGCCTGGTTTTTGGAATGGTGGATCACACATCACCCTCCATCTGCAGAGCTCAAAAAGTTGCACCCAATGGTAAAAGTATGGCAAACAGAAAATAGTCATTCTATACTTGCATATTTATTAAATAACTTGGAATAAAAATCAGCATAAATATAATTGTAAAAAAATCCTTGACTTGAAGAAAATAAGATTATCTGGATTTTTTGCAGAACCTAAAATGTTACTGGTAAAGTGTCTGTGTAAAGTTGTACCGGTATCCATGTTGCAGGGAAAAATATGAATTGTGATAATGAAACAAACTGAATTTATTTATTTCGCTGCAATTCAAGATGCTTTTTTCCTAAAAACTGTCGGCTCTTCTAGTGTCAAACACAATCTGAATTTTGTGGGTTTTTCCCACAGTATATCACCTTTATGGTATTGTCGCGGTCTAGACTGTCACAAGACCAGTCACAAGTAACAAGATGGACAGTAACAAAGGAATGCTTTTGTTGCAACTTATGGAGCTTGTGACAGGAATTCAAACTAAATGTCTTGTGTTTGTGTTCAGATGGTTTGGTCCCGTCTTGTGATGGCCTTAAGAGGCTTGAACTGCAACAGTGCTTTATGGACCCATATCAAGCCTCCAGAAGTTATTTTTGACTGTGAGGAATCAGGTCTTCTAAAGCTACGGCACTTGTTGCCATTCCTCATTGTCAAGGTAACCAAGTCTGACAAACATAGCTAATAATGTGCTTTTTTCTTATTCAAAGTAGAATATTTTCAAAATGATTTTAGAATTCACAGTTTCACACAAATAACCGGGAAAGGTATGTGTGCAATTGAAACTGAAAGATTTCTTTTGGTGGTAATTTGTACAGAGTAGCTATTTGGTGATAGTAACTATTCGTTCCTACTCTGCCGGTCCACGTCTTTAAAAGATGTTTGAGTGAATGTAGCTGTAATTTCTGCTATTTTTATATTCCTGCGGGCTTTTCTGAAATAAACTCGTAGATATACCTATTGTTTTATTTTGGGGGGAAACTTGAACCAATTATGACAATTCGCAATTTGAAATGCGAGATAATCCACAAAATGATTCAAAATAAATCTGACGAAAAAATGAACAGGTTGCTCTATTTTTCACTTCACTATAGAAACATTTCAATGTCAGTCTTAAGGTCTGTACATATTTACACTATATATATACACGATGTCAACTTTCTTTCAAAGGCACCTTAAGATTTCTCCTGATAAAATTTCAGTTTCCTACTGTCAACAGTCAAAGCCAATTATAAAAGCTGCTAATTACAGTAAAAAAAAATCTACTTGAACAGCCTTAGCAGATAATGGAAACAATATCTATGAAAAAGGGTTACAGTGTTTCTAAAAATCTCTTTGCCTTTGAAAAAATCTCCCTTTCTCCCCAAAAAGTCAAATGATATATACCATTCATAAAAAAAAATATATTGAATCTTGAAGATATTATTTGGGTATGTTACTCATCAATTTTTGCAGAGCACTGAGGCGGGCATCAATTTCTGACATCTCGGAGGAGCGGTTATACATACCCATGGAGTGATCTAGAAAAAAAACAAATGAACAATCAACGATCAGTAATAAAATTCAAAATCTAGCAACCAATTCTTCAAATACTTAGAATTGGAAACAATCACTAATTAACATTTTGGAATTTTGGTGTGCTTTTGACAGTTTATGTAAAGATTAAGAAGACAGATAAATTTCACATTTATTATGTCTTCTCTATGGGTTGTGTATATTTTGTTGGGTTGTAGATATATGTGTATATTTGGAGGGTTTTAATGACAGAATTGAGAAGAGGAATGAAGATGAATTCACAGAATATCCAGCAGAGAGGTTGTAACAATGATCATAAAAATACGTGTTCTGTGACTTTTCAGGGATTTTGATAGCTATCTAGGCATGGGTTCTCCCCAAATGGCTGATTTACACGTGACTTGTCTTACATCTTGTCTTGTATCATAAGTCGTTTGTCTCGTGTCGTGTCACGTTTTGTCGTGTGTTGTGTTGTGTTGTGTGTCGCATCCTACATTTGGTCTGGTTTTGTGTTTTGGTTTATAGGGTTTCTTTGGTTTCTGTGTGAGCACCAGTTTCATGCTAAAGGTCAGTCGGGGCAGAAAAGGATCACGTAATGAATATTCAAATGACATGATGTAGAATTTCTACTTGCAGTTTTGTCACAAAAGCAGTTGACAAACAAAGTGATTAGTAGCTTCTGTCAATTCAGTTGTGTATGCAATGTCCTAAAACTTTACTCGTAGAATCAGTTTGATTTCACACACTTTTTGGAGTCATCCAGGTTTTTTTTTTTAAATCCTTTTCACGAGTGTACAAAAGATACACAAGGTAGGGGTTACCGGCCTGCCTATGCGTTTTATATAAGGTGAAAAATGATGACTAGCCATCTCCATTTTCTTTGCAGACTCACTGTGGAGGGGGAGGGGTCATACCAGAAAGAGCGCCTTTTGCACGCTCGTGAAAATGATGAACCGGATGGTCCCAAAAGGAGAGACAGAAAAGTGGATTTTCTCCCAAATGTTAACCACTGGTATGTTACTTGGGGTGAAAGGTCAACCGTACCTTTAACTCCATAGTCCTGGAGATCTTTCTGCCTGATCTTGGCTTGGTTGGCAACACGGTGCGCCCTGCCCGGATCGAGGTAAGGGTCAGGTGTGCTCATCATCGTGGTATCAAGTCAAAGAAAGTGGGCTACACTTCAACTGCTTAACCCTAAAAGAGTTGGGGTAGCCTGATGACAGCCAAGTAGGGGTGAATACCATCCCCATGATCTCATCTGACATAATGAGCAGTCTTGTTGAAACATTGATATGCATAGGAACAGTTGTTAAGCGTCCATTAAATATAACAAAGTGGGGTTTTTAGTTTATTTTTTCAGCTGCGTTCTTGTACAGTTGATGTTGTCACATTTATTAGTCCTTAGGTTGAGCCAATGCTGATGGTAAAACTTTAAAAGTTTGCCTACGCATCTTGTTGAAATGTACACTCTTCAAGAATGGGATGTCTGATTTTCATAAATTTGTTGGCAAAATGACTGCAAGACTTCAACGGGGAGTCAGGCTGACGTAGTGGTTCTTTCCTCGCCTTCCATCTCTGCGGTCCGGGTTCAATTCCCAGCTTGGTCAATACGTGGCTTGGCTTTTCAGTCCCTACCTGATTCCATGGGTTTTAACCAGAATAATCCTCTGGGTTTTCTCCCACCTCTAAAACTGTAACTGCTTCTCATTGTCTCCTCTCTACAGGTTTCTTCAGGCTTGCGAGCTACAGTGCTTGGGGCGCTTTTGAGGAATCCTTGGTGTCCTTACCAGAAATAAATAAATAAAATAAATAAACGGCAAAACTCCAAATGTTGCAAATGTATCAGAGAAAATGTGTAGAGGGCAGATCCCCAGGGGCCCCCTCTCAAATTTTAGGGTTAACTGAAAAAGGTGAGAAGGGAAACAAAAGGGTAACAGGTGACTACGAATGCATCATTAACTATAATTACTTGATAGCAATCGACAGGTGATTGCAATGGTCACGTGGCTGCAACATAGAACAGGTTGTAACGGACAGATAGCCACTCTACAGAAATGTTGCCAAAGTTGCAGAGTTTAGAGGAGTATGACACCGACACAAGAGAAAGCTATGCTACTGAAGTTGGAGCAATACAACCATCGGTCTTGCTTTGTCAAAGCATCAAACCTAATGCCCCTGTGGAACATCACATGGGAAGAATTTCAGTAACAAGGAAACTTGGCTACATTGACCTAGGCAGCATTAGAGTAAGTACGTGCCACAGAAGAGACATTTTGTTAGGAATCATATCATCGGGGTGCCTGACACACGCAGAGATCACGAATTGCAACATGTGAATTTGTTACATCTGAGCAGCAAGTCTCATGCCAGACACGCATAAACCTGTGCGTTCACACATCAAGTTCTCACCAAAGGATCATCCACTGCTATAATATGACCATACTGAGATTCAAATAACCGAGGGCCAATACATGCCAAGCACTCGCAACTTGGTGATCTCAATCAACATGTGTGAGTAGCCAGTGATGGGTGCCATATTAAGTGATAAAAAGGATATCTTTTGGGCTTCCCTGAGGAATCAGCTCTCCTGAATGTCTGTAGGAGTGAGATAAAGGGTAAATCCATTCTTTTAATTAACAATTATTAGCTGCTTTGATGTGAGTTATGATGTTTTAACAACCGAAGGACTCACAGCACCCAAAGTAAGACCACAGTTTACTATTCCCACACCACAGTTTATTATCTTAACCACACAGGTGAAAATCAAGGGAAAGCGTGGCTGCCACCTTACAGGTCACTGCTTTTGTTCCACAGGGTATGCACAAGGAGGTTTCCCTGTGGAACAAAAGAACTGCCCTGCAAGATGGCTACCATGTAAAGCCTCCATAGTATAGGCATCAATGAATATAAGTAATGGTCTCCGCATTTTCAGTTGGACAGAGTAGGTGGGGACTGGTCTATGATCCCAAGAAGTGATACGCAAAAGGTAATAGACATTTTTGACTGTTGTTCTTGGCAAATAGAGATCAAATGTTCAAGACTGAGGTACAAAAATCGTGCACAAACATATTTGACATATTTGCCAAAACTGCCACAAATGTTTGAGAGTATTAGACCAAGACTAGATGCCATGCCACTGCCATCCAGAACTAAACCAACTTCAGAAATTGAATTAGTTGAGTTTGGCACGGCAGTAGCACAGCGTTTAGCCTGGGCCTTAGTCTGTCACTGTACTGCAGCAAAGCAGAGTAAATCTCTGGTCACTTCAAAGGGAACGAACACATTGAAATATTTTCCAACACAGAAAAAAGTGCTTAGAAGGCCTACCACACTGGGGCTATTCCATGCAGTTGATGTTGTTCGGCGCTGTTTTCTTCCATTATTGAGCACTCTGCAGATTAAAGAAATAGAATTCTAGTGTAAATAGTGCATTAATTTAAACCAGTCAGAATAACTGCAAACTTAACTGCTAGCAAATTGGGTTATAAACTTAGCATAAAATCACAATGGTACAATTGCTACTCATTACTGCTGTCCTAAAGGAAAATTGTCTGAGAGCCTAGATGCAACAACTTTTGTGCCCATTCAGTTGAAAAGTGGCCGTGGGTATGCCGTATGATTATACACTCTAAGGCTTCAGCTGTACCTCGTCCGTTTCTGGGAGGAGTCTGAGAAGGGATCGATGTCGCTCAGGTCACTTGAGGATCTACGACTACCTCGACTGACGACAGAGGAATTGCTTCTTGATCGCGGCCGTTGGTAAGCTATGAGGAGGTACAGTGAAAACATAATTACGATTCTGGCTTCTGAAGAAAGATCTACCTTTCAATGACATGAAGGTATTAGCACTGATTGCTCTGAGATCAATGAAAGCCAGTAAGAAAATCTACGCAGGCTTGTTTGCCTGGGGCAGGACTTGGACCCAAGACCTCTTGTTTCTTTACAGAAGCATCTCAACCACTCAAGCAAAGAACCTGCCAAAGTTCAGAGCACAATTTCAGCTTCTGCCAAAATATGTACCTCATCTGACTGGGCTTGCATTCTCTTGACTCTAGAAATCTAGGAATTGCTATAAATCTGATTGTTACACGAACTTGAGCAGTTTAGATCATCTTACTTGGATAAGATGGTGATGGCCTTATTCGCGATCTTCCCCTCTCTTGGGACCGGGGTGGCTGTGAACCGCTGGACAAGGTTCGACTTCGACGTCTCTCCCTATAAAAATACTGTCAGTTACTAAACTACAAGCAGCGAAACACACTGATATGGATTATGCAGTTAAAATAAAATGATATATAAATTTAGAGAACAATTATTACTCATTTCTTGAATTTGATAAACCAGCAGCAGGAAGAGCATCCAACTGAAAGGTTTCACAGAACAAAGAAGAATGATTTTGTGTGGTGGATACACTGCTTCATGAGTACAATCATCGACACAGGAAGAGGATTTGTGATATGCACAAGCATCCTCCAAGCAGGACACAAAATGGTGCCGTACAGCAATGTCAGTAGCATCCATGTTTTGTCCAGAGAGTGGGTCTTTACTCAGCACAACTGTATACATGTCATTATTTAGGAGTGCACGGCCCAAAGTGTTCAACTGGAGAGATTCAACTCACCTCCTTGCTTTAGCTTCTTCCTGACGTCGTTTCTTCTCTAGCGTGTATGCCGTGGGATCAAACCTTGGAACCCTTGCCCCTGCAAAATCAAGAATTAGAACAAGGAACAAATTAGCTAGGGCACCAGTTCTTGCCATGCCATTCAGCTCAGTTAAATTTCTGATAACGTATAGGTACTGACTGAACTGGAATTCAGTGTCTTAACATCAACAAGATGCTTTCATGAAATGGTTTAATCAAAGTTTAAGGAATTTGCCGGTATCTTTCTCTCTCCTTTCTCTAGAATAGAAAAATCTATTCTACCTGCTGGTGATGGTGACCTACTACCTATGGAGGACACAGATGCCGGTCGCCTTCGCTCCCTGGATGTGGACCGGCCTCTGCTAGCTAGCCTGGCCCTTTCTCGGCTGGCCTCTCGACCCACCAAGCGTGCCCTCTCCAGGGTACTCATGGATCGGCGAGATGCCGAGCCCTGGGAGGACGGGAGGGGGAGAGAAGGGGACCTGCTGACACGTCTTGAGGAGCTGTGAATAAATAGCAAAGGGATGGGGGTGTCTTACCAGTTAGGATGGTGATTTCCATGGAAGTAGATTTGTGGCAAATTGTTATGAGTTGGTGAGGGCTTGAAGTAGGAATCTTAGAAGGGTAGATCCAGGTTTGTTAGATTAGATTAGATTTGAATTCTTGTATTTTCAGTGAGTTTGAATCTACCGCTAGAATCTCAGCATTTTAGCATCACACTTAGCCCTTTCCAATTTTGCCCACATAACTAACCTCTATCATCAGAGTCTTTCAGTATCTGTATGGGCAAAGCTTGCCATCTGACAGGTTGAATTCCCTGTTCTTTTCAGGACCCAAACGACTCGTAAAAGGGATCTGTCACATGGTGGAACTGCATATGTAATCCTTTTGCTAACTTCACCACAAAGCATTCAAATCTTATCTGATATTTTGTATCTTTTAGGTATCTTTCAAGCCTCCGTATCCAGTTTTCTGTTGCTGCCTGATAATCAACTCTCAATCCAAGGCTCAGGATATCCAAATTTTGGCCACACTCCTTCTTTGCGTCCTTAGTAAATGAACGCTTATTATCCCGTTCAAAATGTCTGCAAACCGGGGTAAGCTACAGCGACGACTCCATCTGACTTTTTCAACACTGAAGCAAACACATGGATACAATTCGCACTGATCGTAACCAGGAAGAAACAAACTACGCGTCATGCCACTGGGCAACGTGTGAATCACTTGATATGTTAGTTGATCGAAGCTGACATTACACTGTGTGTGTTACAAAGAACAAAAATGACAAAAAGGAATCAACAGCGGGTTAGGGGTTTTTTGTCTAGCATGATGTTAGAGGCAACACGCAGGTAGCAACACCATTCTCTTTCACTGATGTAAGCAGGTCCAGTATGACGTTTCAACTTCCAGTCACATGACCATCTCTCAACCAATCAGAGTAATCCATTTCCTCAAGTACTTGTTGAGTACCCTTTGACCTTTTACCTTTTCAAGACAGCCAGCTCATTGACCAGACTCTTAACACGAACCCTCAAGTTTCTCTCACTCGCTCGTAGCTCTTCAACCTGACAAACAAATTGGTTTACGCTCATTAAGCACAAGCACAAGACTCCGGGGTAAAAATATATTTTATTCAAATAAAATAACCCTATCAATGCCCCCAAAATACAGAAAACCTGTGGTAAAGAAAAGAAGAAGAAAAAATGTGTTGTCATTGTTTATAATATTCAAACTGTTTCTTGAGACCCAAAGGTGCTGTTTTTGTGATATCAAATTTAGGAGTACAATGCACTATTGAGAGTGCTAATAAAGTGATTTTCCATAGAAGTGACAAATCTTAGATATGTGTGGCCTTTTGATCTTATATTTTAATGACTGACTGTCATGTAATAAATAATGAAAAATAAAAGCCTATTAACTTATCACAACAAACATGACTCTTTGTACACATAAACTATAGCACTGAATCAAGATTTTATTTGTGAATACCAAAATTTGAATTGACTTGAAACCACAGAATTTGGCAACAAGGTTGTAAAGAGGTCCAACTTGAGGATAAACAAGGCAAATGGATATCAAGGGGAGAGTTCTGATCTACCTACCTCTTCCATCAGGTTCTTGTATTCTTGATTTCTCTTGCTAGAGGCCTTCTGGAACTTCCTCCTTTCGTTCATGAGCTCCTCCTCAAGATTCCTGATGACCGTCTTCAGGATGCGTACCTCCTTGGCCGCGCTGCCCTTGGTGGTGTTCTTGACCTCGCGCCGGTACTGCAAGAACTCATCGTCCAGGTTCTGCTTCTCCTTGAGGAGTTCTTCGTAGCTATAGGAAGATGACAATTGGAACCTTAACAGCCAATCGAGATTCTCAAAATCCTTCAGGATGTTTTAGAGAATTTTGCTGGGTTGAGGAAGGTAAAACCATGCTGTAATTGTGTAGAATGTTCAAGTACGAAGAACGAGTTATTGGGAAGGTTCCTCTGACTAGGGTTAGAGTTAGTAAATGGCATCTGGGAAATTACAAATATCTAACTATCAAAGGCATAAAAATTAAACCATTATTTATCATATTCCTGAATCTATCTTATTCCATGTAATCCGTAAAAAGGGCTGGTGCCAAACTATTTTGTGTTACATACCTCATTTCAATTTTTTTTAACATGGCTTAAAACATTAAGATAAGTTTATTTGTAAATTTGACATTATTCATCAGTGAGATTCCTGCGAGACAATGACCAACACAAAGCAGGGGGGGTTCTCTCCGTCTCATACCTTGCTGCATATGAGATATTCATTCGACTACCTTGTGACTTGGATTACGACTGGATGACTTATGACAGACTTGTTTGTTTAGTGAGCTGCCGAACAAAACAAAAAACAATGGCAGAAGAGAAAACAAAACAAAACATACATCCAAGAGTCAACTCACTCCTTTTTTAATCTCTGTAGCTCATTACTCCTGTAATCAGAATGCACCTGCATTGAAATGCAATAAAGCAAATGAAAGTTAATTCAGCGCATACAGTATTCAGAAAATGTAAATTCTTGCTAACTCAATCACTCAAAGTGCCACTTATATCAAAGTCAAATTTCATTCTTGTCAAGAGAATGGGATATTACGAAATG
>NW_019091571.1:306004-340021 GCF_001949145.1 Acanthaster planci | reverse complement strand
ATCAATAAAGGAGCAGACACTTTTAGGAAAGAATAATAAAAAATATCTTATAAAAATGATATTTTGGTAACATGATAGATATACTACAAGACCATGTGATTTTGCTTGAACACAGAATAGCTGAGTTGAATGTAGATAATTCTCTGTATTGTAAAAGCTTTTTCCAACAGATCTACTGACTAAGTTAAGCAATTTATAATTGATTGTAATTTTCACTGATCTGATGTCAGTCTACCCTTTGATCTTGTGTCAACAAATCATTGCTAACTAAAGCATTCTTTCGCATTTTTTGGAGTGATGCAAGAACTGAGCTAATTCAAATTCATACTTAATTGTACAGATTGAAATTTTTTGTCTTCCTCTCTGACCTGTGACTGTAATCTCCTGATTTCTCTCCGGAGCTCTCTGACCGTTTCCTGCAAAGCCACTGGATCTGGTTTGCCTTGGTAAGGCAATGGTAACGGGTAATGTATCCTGCAGTCATAAAAATCAGAGACTATCAACACACCTGTTCAAGCGCAAAACTGTGAATAATTAAGTGTCTGTCTATCCAAACTGCAGTCGTGTTGTAGTCGTGTCCATCACAAATCATTACAGCTCGTTCAGTCTTAGCCAAGTCTCAAGCTTTTCAAATGAACTGTGACAAAAGCATTCCTTTGTCATTGTTCACGCGTTATATACGACTGGTCTTATGAAAGGACTTGTCACTGGACTTGTCAATAGACTTGTCACTGGACTTGCGAAAGGTCTGTGATGGACTCAACTACAATACTTAGGGGAAAAAAATTGATAAGTAGCAAACACTTTCTATTTTCTGAGTTCTGAGATTTGAAAGACTTAGACTGCAAAGCTTACGTGTATGTGGTTCATAAGTCACTGCATCATGCAGATTAGTGGCATTCATTGACTACATGTACTTCTGGCTCCAGTGGTTTTGTGGGAGGGTGTGGTTTGAGATGCAAAGGCACCAAGTTAACACGGGAGAAACACATTGACAACATGTGTTGCCTAAGATTGTGGCCCTCCGTGAAAATTGATTTCAGACTCGTGGGCCCAGAACATTTGCCCTTCCTTGGATTTCTGGTAGCTAGTTGTGAAAAATGTAACTTGCTGTTCTTATTTAGATTTGGCAATAAGAAATGAATTTTTAAAAACGTCTTTTTAGGCAAATCTTAATTGGTTACATGGAAGGTTGTTTGAATTGGCACAGAATGATAAATCTATCATTTTCCCTTTTAGCTCTGACCTATCAAATTCCACCGTGTACATGACAATGAGGTATCTCTTGGCACTCAGTGCAGCTTTCTGAGCTCCGGGGAGAGTACTCCGAGCAGCACCTGCCTTCCTGCTCCTTAGGGTCTCCAGGTCAGCATAGGTCAAGAGGTCAAGGGTCACTGACTCACTGGTCTATTGTTCGGAACCAAGACAGAAATAGTTAGTTCTTTGATATTACATACGCTGGTAGAACACGTCTCCTTGGCAGAATGTTCAGCCCAGCAACTTCAGTTACTGAGCAAATGCCAGCAAAAAAAATCACTTCACAAAATGTAGAATAGTGGAGGTCCAGTTGGAGTGGTGATTCTTTCCTTGCCTTCCACCTCAGCGGCCTGGGTTCAAATCCCAGCTGTCCACATGTGGATTGGGTTTTCAATCCCTATCTGATACCATTGGTTTTACCCAGAATATTCCTCTGGGGTTTTGTCCCACCTCTAAAACTGTTACTGCTTCTCACTGTCTCCTCTCTACAGGTGAGCTACAGTGCCTAGGGGGCTTAGAGGAATCTCTGGTGTCATTACCAGAAATGTTTACTAATACTAACTAAAGAGTGTCTAAAGTATTCCTCAACTGATGTTTAATATCAACAACCCAGGAAATTTACAAAGTATAACACATGCATCAAAAAGCCCTCCAAGGACTGAAAATTTCTGCATGATTGATATATGCTTATACATGTATTTACCTTGTTGATGGCCGATTCCAGCATGCTTGTAAAAATGGAAAACTGTTTAAAGTTGCCTGTCTTGTGGGTCAGGTCCTCAATATCTACAACCAATGCATACAATTCAGTCTCTTAACATGAAGCAAAAACATGTCTCCTTGAACATGAAGAAGACTAAAAGGTGGGAATACAGCATGAACTTTTCTAGAGTTTAATTTTCAGAGAATTTCACTCTTTCACAAGTAACACTTGCACAACGCATAATGCTATTTCAAGAGGCTAAGAAATGATGAACGGAAAAATCATCAAGTTCTGGACATTACTTGACATAATGTTTGCAGAATCCCTATACAGGTACATAATTAATATTCAAATTTTATGATCCTCATTTTGNATCAATAAAGGAGCAGACACTTTTAGGAAAGAATAATAAAACAAATCTTGTAAAAATGATATTTCGTCTCAAAGAATGAATGCCTGTCATTAAAAGAAACCGAGGAAAATATTGATGGTCAAGCCGGCCAGGGCAAGTTACGTTGGAGATACTATAGATGTTCGGTACATTAAACTTGATTGTACTCTGGAAATCTGGAAATCGCCCGACAACTTAAAATCCAGATGACCCTTATTTTTCATCAGTTATACTGGGATTCAACTTACTGAGAGACTACTGCACTTGAGTTTTGAAACATGATGGATATACTACTAGACCATGTGATTTTGCTTGAACACAGAATAGCCGAGTTGAATGTAGATCATTCTCTGTATTGTACAAGCTTTTTCCAACAGATCTATTGACTAAGTTAAGCAATTTATAATTGATTGTAATTTTCACCAATCTGATGTCAGTCTACCCTTTGATCTTGTGTCAACAAATCATTGCTAACTAAAGAATTCTTTCGCATTTTTTAGAGTGATGCAAGAACTGAGCTAATTCAAATTCATACTTAATTGTACAGATTGAACTTTTTTGTCTTCCTCTCTGACCTGTGACTGTAATCTCCTGATTTCTCTCCGGAGCTCTCTGACCGTTTCCTGCAAAGCCACTGGATCTGGTTTGCCTTGGTAAGGCAATGGTAACGGGTAATGTATCCTGCAGTCATAAAAATCACAGACTATCAACGAACCTGTACAAGCACAAAACTGTGACTAATTAAGTCGTGTTGTAGTCGTGTTCATCACAAATCATTACAGCTCATTCAGTCCTAGCCAAGTCACAAGCTATTCAAATGAACTGTGACAAAAGCATTCCTTTGTCATTGTTCACTCGTTATATATGACTGGTCTTATGAAAGGACTTGTCACTGAACTTGTTACTAGACTTGTGAAAGGTCTGTGATGGACTCAACTACAATACTTGGGGGAAAAAATTGAAAAGTAGCAAACACCTTGTATTTTCTGAGTTCTGAGATTTAAGAGACTTGGACAGTAAAGCTTACGTGTATGTGGTTCATAAGTCACTGCATCATGCATAAGGCACTGCTGATTAGTGGCATTCATTGACTACATGTACTTCTGGCTCCAGTGGTTTTGTGGGAGGGTGTGGTTTGAGGTGCAAAGGCACCAAGTTAACACGGGAGAAACACATTGACAACATGTGTTGCCTAAGATTGTGACCCTCCGCGAAAATTGATTTCAGACTCGTGGGCCCAGAACATTTGCCCTTACTTGGATTTCAGGTAGCTAGTTGTGAAAAATGTAACTTTCTGTTCTGATTTAGATTTGGCAATAAGAAATGAATTTTTAAAAATGTCTTTTTAGGCAAATCTTAATTGGTTATGTGAAAGGTTGTTTGAATTGGCACAGAATGATCAATCTATCATTTCCCCTTTTAGCTCTGACCTATCAAATTCCACCGTGTACGTGACAATGAGGTATCTCTTGGCACTCAGTGCAGCTTTCTGAGCTCCGGGGAGAGTACTCCGAGCAGCACCTGCCTTCCTGCTCCTTAGGGTCTCCAGGTCAGCATAGGTCAAGAGGTCAAGGGTCACTGACTCGCTGGTCTATTGTTTGGAACCGAGACGGAAATACATGTAGTTAGTTCTTTGATATCACAAATGCTGGTAGAACAGGTCTCCTTGGCAGAATATTCAGCCCAGCAACTTCAGTTACTGAGCAAATGCCAGGAAAAAAAAATCACTTCACAAAATGTAGAATAGTGGAGGTCCAGGTGGAGTGGTGATTCTTTCCTTGTCTTCCACCTCAGCGGCCTGGGTTCAAATCCCAGCTGTCCACATGTGGATTGGGTTTTCAATCCCTACCTAATTCCATTGGTTTTACTCAGAGTATTCCCCTGGGGTTTTCTCCCACCTCTACAACTGTTACTGCTTCTCACTGTCTCCTCTCTACAGGTTTCTTCAGGCTTGTGAGCTGCAGTGCCCAGGGGCTTAGAGGAATCTCTGGTGTCATTACCAGAAATGTTTACTAATACTAACTAAAGAGTGTCTAAAGTATCCCTCAACTGACGTATAATATCAACAACCCTGGAAATTTACAAAGTATAACACATGCATCAAAAGGCCCTCCAAGCACTGAAAATTTCTGCATGATTGATATACGCTTATACATATATTTACCTTGTTGATGGCCGATTCCAGCATGCTTGTAAAAATGGAAAACTGTTTAAAGTTGCCTGTCTTGTGGGTCAGGTCCTCAATATCTACAAACCAATGCATACAATTCAGTCTCTTAACACGAAGCAAAAACATGTATCCTTGAACATGAAGAAGACTAAAAGGTGGGAATACAGCATGAACTTTTCTGGAGTTTAATTTTCAGAGAATTTCACTCTTTCACAAGTAACACTTGCACAACGCATAATACTATTTCAAGAGGCTAAGAAATGATGAACGGAAAAATCATCAAGTTCTGGACATTACTTGACATAATGTTTGCAGAATCCCTATACAGGCACATAATTAATATTCAAATTTTATGATCCTCATTTGGNCATTAATTGTCCTGAAATTAATCAAAGCTTCTTGATTAATTCAAGCATATTCACAAAGAACACATTTAAAAGCCTTGTAAATAAAAATCACCACTGTTTTAATATAAAACTAAAGAATTTTTATGAAGGTGCATGAGCAGTGGAATGGTGCCTGAGCAGTGGAATCTTTGAAAGTCATCAGTCATGGAAGCCTCATGATTCAAGGAATGATGTAACTGGCCACAAGAGCTTTACAAGCTCAAGGGGGCACTCAAGAGATGTAGTGCATGGAGGGACACCCTCAGTGAAGTTAGTTGCAAGATTAACAGCCAAGTCTAAAAAGGGATGCAGCAAGGCGGGCATTGCTCTGGAATAAGTTGTCTCCTACTCAGTGAGGATGTATGGGGAAGAATTCCGTATGCAGACATCACTAATTTTTAAACACAAAATTGATAACGTCCTACAAATTCAAATTAAACAGTGAAAAATTGGAGCATTCACACACTTCAATTTTTTCAGACTTGTCTCGTCGGGTTTGCAAAGAGGGTGTCAAATGGTACATGTACATGTATCTAGCTTTCGAGCTCTTTCTGATATATCAATAGGAAATGGGCCCCGAGCTGGACCAAGAGAGGGCGCAATGTTCCTAGCAACAGAGGCTCCTTTGGTGGGAACTGCACATCGCTGGTTCACAAACAACTGTGAAATGCAAGTGTTGCAGTCCTATTGCTATGGACAAAATGAATACTCCCACCAGCACAGCTCTTTTCAACCAATGAGGGACCTGTGCATCCGCTAGTCTTTAATGATGGAGCACAGACAACTGTGTCCAACTCCAACACCAAGACCAGGATTTCGAAGGGTCAAGACAGAGACCAAGAAAAATTGGTTTCGAGCTTTAACACTGCCAGCCAGTGACTTTCATTCACGTGGACACAATCATAAAAATCAACACTGAACTTAGGAGACATCATTTCAATGAGGGAAACTGTTGAAACGCCGTCATGTGTCGACTGAGTAGGGTCATTCCCAGCCACGGCAAGGTACATGTAATTCCAAAAGTGGTTTATAATACTCACATGCGGCATCAAATGTCCCCCTCCACTGGTCTGCGGTCAGTCTGTCCTCAACCTCAACAGTCAGTGTGGCGTTATCCTCATCCAGCCACATGCTGACCACATAATCCATGCCACGAAAGGTGTAAGGCCCAGCTGCGGTAGCATTATTTTCCTCTCCTTCACCCATCACTGCTTGGAATTTTTCAGTGTGTTGGACTTCTAGTATTCGGAAGACGCACTAGACCTACATGTAATTAATGGCAAATGGATTACACGGGAAACACTTGCTGAGGTAATTCCAGAACACCAATGCAATGGGCAGATGTAATGCATAAGATACACTGGACTTGCTATGAAGTTAACTACTTTAGAAGTGTCCCCCCCCTTAAGTAAGCTTCAATTTCCTTGTTTTGGGGTCATGTATTCAACATATCATCATATTCATTCGAAAAGAATACTTGAGTGTGAAATTTTGAGCAACGAAAGTTGGAAAATGAAAAAAGTAATTGCAGAATACCCCGACACTAAAACACAACCCCTGGAATGACTGGTTACGTGGGAGTGTGACACTTTAACCCTAACCCCTTAGGGACCATTGAAATCCTGCATAACCTTGTTGGGTTCAGTATGGTTAGGGTTAACCTGTACCTGGCCATGAGGTTGATAGTGCGAGGTGGCGGGGTATTCTGCAATTGAGTTAAATGAAAAATAGCCTCATATGTTTTCAAATATTTTCAGATGTAAATCTAGCACGTGATTTTCATTTTAGTGACCTTACTTTACTCTAAAATTTTGAAACAGTGGCGTCTTTTAGACTGATTTGGAAACAGAAAAGTCGATTGGCTATTGCCAGGCATGCCAGAAATCTCTAGGCCTAGGCTAATTAATTGAGCAAGAAAACACATCGGCCTACCGTAAGAAGATTCATGATGCCGAGCAGCAATATTCTACATTCTGAGATTTGCAGATCGCGCCCAACTAAGGTCAACTGCCTATCGGCATAGCTAGGCCTAGATCAGTAATGTCCTGAATCCTACATCATACATGTCAATGTCATAACTTACAGAGACTTTTTATATGGGCAGCAAAGTATCGAAAAATATGGGGGCTTGGTTAATTTTACAAGTTAGGCCTACAAGAATCAAGTTATCCTGAACTGTCGCAGTCACTTTATACTTACTCAGTTCAAAACACGTAAGAACTGTTGACCCTAAATGAAAAAAACTAGCTGATATTCCTCTGTGGTAAAATAGAACTTTCAACTTCATCCAGCAAACAGCATTCCTCACAACGCATTCGTAACGGCCGCCATTGATCGAAGGCGAACAGCAGGTGGCGCCCTTTCAGACCTCAGAAATCTGCCGGACTTCGTCTTCATGTGTTTTTGGGACCTCATCCCAAACCAATTTTGAACAGTTACTGCCATTATCAGTGGTATTCTCCAAATCCTGGACTCGTGTTAGACACTAAGGTGTTTCTGCTGCAGAAAATGGAGCTTGATTAAGCTTCAGAACTTTACTGATATTACTCGTAAAGATGAGACCTGCGAGTACTGATATTTAAGAAAACCCACATTATAGTAAAGCGCACCGAACCGAAGTGATAGGCCTAGGTCTCACCAAGCTCCTACCAAATCAACCTCTCCCTTATTTTGGTTCTCAGTTATCTTGGAGTTGAGAGTGATAGTTAACCGGATAGAATGATGGAAACTACCAGAATGGGGCCGACAATTTTATTCTTATCACGAGAGGAGCGAGTTTAGCCCTAAATACTACTAATAATAAGGTCTTTGCAGACCTGTTCTAGAATATGGATCACCAGTTTGGCTACCTCACCAGAAAAATCACATCCAGAATATTGAGACAATACAGCGGCGCTTCACGAAATCTTGCCTCCCCTTCAATACTGCCAACTCCCTTTCTTATGAACAACTCTTATCTAAACTTAATCTTTCCCCTCTCTACAACCGTCTCCTATGCTTAAGTGTCTCATTTGTTATCAATTGCCTCTACAAATATATAGATATCCCGTCACACTTTCTCCCACAGCCCAACACAAGGAAGATGGACTCACTGCTCTTCAAACATCAGTGCTGCCGTGCTAACTGTGTGAAATTCTCTCTTTTTACACTCTTCCCAAGATTCTTCAATTCACTTCCAAGTAACCTCCGAAATCTGCGTTTGGAACCCTCTCCGAAAGACTTCTTAAATTCTTTACGTGATCACCTTTTTCACCAAGACCCTATCTCCCTTGCCAGTTAAACAGCCCGTTGCCATTATCATGCCGCTGAATGTTGCCTAGGTTAACAGTGTATTTATTAAATAAGGTATACAAATCATTATTATTATTTTTATTATTAGTATTATTTTATAAGGTTTTTTTGTTTTTTTAATATATATCCCATTTTCCCCCAAGAGACTTTAGCTATTTATCTATTTATTTATGTTATTTAAGTTATAAGTATGTTATTTATGTAAAGCCTTATATTTTTTAAATTGTATCAATCTATATGTTTAATTGTTCTCATTGTTTTCTGTTTGACCAGTTGAAGAGCTCCTCGACAGAAACCATGTTTCTTTTGGGTAATCCAGCGGGAGCTGGTTAAATACTGTTCACTTGTCCTTTGTATGTCTTGTGTATCCTATTCTGTAATTTTTGTAAACTATATGTTATTGTATTTCTGTGAAATGTTTATCCCGAAAAATAAAATAAATGAAATGAAATAAAAAGAGTAACAAAGTAGAGAAATTTTCGAAGGTCAAATAGCCTAAATAGGCCTCATGCACCTCTTCCTAAAACCGCACTTTGCTATGGTGTTCCATATGTGCCGTCTGGTCGGATTTTTCAGCCGGCGTCGCATTTTTCAACCGGTGACGCATTTTGATGTGAATAAGCCGCGCAGCCATTAACGTTGATGGTGAAGCCATGGTCTGGCTGACCTAACATTGTTGACTGGACCGCTAAAGGTATGCGTACATATGTTTAATGGTTATGGAAACGGCTAAATCAGCATCACGGTATTTGTCGATTGGTATAATTGCAGGAAAATAAATTAACAGCCCTTTAATGAACTCGGTCAGGTTCCTACAATTGTCATTTTGATGCAAACAACCCAATCATTTGTGGAAGTTCACATCGCTCAATTTGGTTTCTCACTTCTGCAAGTTTGTTGAGTTAAAAATGCCCCGTATTAATGATTACTATAGTTATTTATTGCTGTTGCTGTTTTGGTTGTAACTGCTGTCATTGCGTAAAGTTACGTCAAAACTAAACCCAGTAGGTCTATTGTTAATTCACTTTGGTTGGTATTCGCTAACATGCAGAGTTGCTGCCTGAGGGGGCGTTTATCGTCGTACTGTCTCTACTTTGGTTGAAAAATGCGACGCCCAACCAAAAATGCGATGCCTATTTAAAAATCCAATCAGACGGCACATATGGAACACCATACTTTGGAAATGGAGGGGGATGATGAGGACTTGGGTGACAATTAAACTTCGTCGATTTTCCACTGAGAGGCCACGACACCTGCCAAACTCGACAGACGAAATCCGGAAAAGACACCTCCCCAAGCGCGTTAATTTCAATTTTTTTAAGGAAACATTCTTAGAGGATCGATTGAAAATAAGATAAAATAAAGTTCACTTCCGAATCAACGCCAGTCATTGTCCGGTCTCAGTGGGTTGGTTAAAGAGGAAACACTGGTGACACTGTGAACGGTAAAATAAATAAACTTTATTTAAAAAAATTCCGAGGCTGCTTGGAGGATGGTCTGGCGGGGACTTTCTCTGTGGGTGGAGACATGGTGCACCTCCCCCTTTCCAGAATATAAACAAACACTAAACAGTGCCAGCATTTTAAAGACGGAAGAATCACCTTTGTTGTGGGGGTGGAATAAGGATTCTTCCACGGATGTATTAAAAAAAAATGCCTGTTAGCTAGAGCGTCAAATATATTCCATCGTCCTCCTGGTCCCGATGCCCGGGATTTGCTATTGCCATTGTTACTTCAACAATTGCAAGTTCGCCGCAAAGAAAATTAATCAATTAAAATCTCACTAAAAGTGAATGTCATTTCTTCTTTCCATATGGACGATCAAGAAAAACAGGGCTTATTTATAAACTACAAATTCACCCTGAACGAAGTTCCACGTACATGGAATTACATGTAGTTAAAATTAATCAATGGTTCATTTACGAGCGGTCTTACGTTGCAGCGAGATTTACTGCGATGTTGCTATAAATTAATGCTCTAGCATATTTCATCCCCTCCCAATTATCTTCCGTACTGCTGTAATATCGTCAAGAAGTGATATGAAGCTAAAGCTTACCCCCCCCCCCCCACCGCCAACAAAGATCAGACTTCGTGCCGGTGATTAGAACTGCCTAGCCGGCGAGCTCAATCTAAGCTCAAAATCGAGTCGTAAAAATGAATTTCTCGTGTCTAGTGTTTGGGTTCTTCTGGCGACACAGGCGCCGCCAGCCATCCGAGAAGATTACTACAAATTCCGGTTGCCCCTGGTGATTGAGATGGTGATGGATGGATAACATTTATGTTCACGATAGTCGACCAACGGGGGATTCAGAAGGGCACGTTGTACACCCTAGCTTGCACGTTTGATGTTCCTCTCAGACCTCGTAAACTCAGAAATTAATCATGGATTTGTACTAGATGAAGAAAGGCCGGGAACTGCAATCGAGCAAGCATGACCATGGTTCAACGATTACGCCTCCTCGCCTAAAAAAAATAAGCCAGCCACCTCTGTGATGTGCACGGCAAGGGCTTCGCCGGTCGAATCATATTACGGCTGCCGCTGACAAATAACACCTGCAACTATGGAAGTCATTGGTCATATTCAAGCAAAGCCATTATAAACAGAAGCCGAGAAGGTAATATTGTGCTTGGTCAGATAAACCGGTGAAGCAGATCCACCTGAAGATTCTAAACATGACGCATTGTACACGGTACATTTTGGTTGGTCACCCATTAAAGTGGCCTTTTTACTTTTGTGTGTTCATTGATGTTTATGATTCCCCCCCCCCGTTCAGATTTTAGATGCACACCGAGAGTGTGAAATTGACGAAGTTATAAGCTTCAGTAATGAATTTTATGAGTGCTGTTTCTTGCTCTATGATGCAATGTGAGAACAAGGGGTGACGGACTGAATTCTCTATTCCACAAAGTCACGCGATAGAAATGGAAGATTCCGTTAAAAAATTTACAAATTAAATCTCAATTCATCAATCTGGAAACGGGATTTATTCAGGAGGTTGTTCAGAGCACTGAAACTAAATCAAGAACAAAACAAAAGTCGGCAGCCCCAGGCCACAACCGTGTCCTTTCCACTATCACCCTACCCCCGGAGAAATCAGACGACCATGCATGGCACCAAAAACTGGGGCAGTGTCATTTTCCCTGGAGTTGGCTGTCGTAATTACCCATGGGAATTACAACCTTTGCCCGGGGTTGGCAACTTTATCGGGAAGGGGGACGTTGCGTAGCCGCCGATCACCGATTACTGAGTTCAATTTATATCTATTTCACCGGTGGGTTCGCGGGTGAAATAAAATGTCAAGGAATGAGAATCGGGCGACGAAGAACAGGCTTATCTAAAACCTACAAATTTTGAAGGATTCATGAAATCTAGAAAACTTCCCATCTGATCAGAATAGACGATAAGTGACACGATAGTCTGTGTTCATTGTCATGCGGGTTTGACGCTCTTTCTGCCTAGTCAAAACGACATCCATGCAGTTCAGCCTCAAACCGCACGCTTTCCTCTATTCCGGGTCGACATTCCTAAAATGTGAACGAAGGTCGTATTTGATCTCGACATTACGTTTTTTTCAAATGAAATTTTTTTTGCTTTGATAAAGCCGTTGACTCCAAGGCACACACATAGGCTGTCCCAGCATGCAGCGCCGAACAATGTGTGCACAGTTCAATGCTCTCGAGTGAACGGATCTTAACTTTTCCCCTCACAGGATCATTAAGGTGATTAATGAAAGCATTACCGCGCGCGCAGGAAAAGAGTAAGACAGGTGAAATAATACAAAGTACGCACTTTCGCTAAATGTCATCCCAGAGATAATTAAAATTGTGAAGTATTATCGGCAAATTGCGGTCGATCTGTGACTGTCTTTTGCCGATCCATTTCGCCAGAACAAATTTTAATAACTTTATGGTGCTTCGCATAGAAGGTTTCACGGAGGAAAACACTTGCCGCGAAATTCATTTGTGTTTTCAATGCCGAAAGATGTCATAAAATGAGCCATTAAAATTTAGTAAATTTACAATACGCTATTTGAAAAATGAAAAAAAAAAAGACAAAGGAAATGTCCTTGAGCCAAGTAGGCAATTTCAAGCAGTGTTCAATTTAAAATGGGTCGTCACTTTATATAGGTCCGATAGAATGGGTTGATAATGTAAATTAACATTTTGTAAAATGAGCAAAATGCTCCACGACAGTGGTGAAATTGGGGGAGTTTTTGCAGAGGGCATTTGACGGGGCCCTCTTTTTCTGAGGGGGAGCACTATCTGAGTGGGGGACTTGACTCAATCGGGGGGGGGGGCGTGCCCTAAGCCCCCTCAAAGCAAAACTGTTCCCGTGGGTTGTGGTGTATACGGCTCCTTGCTTGTAATGAAATAATTTCTTGTACGATCATGGGCGTAAATCATGGGGGGATGTGGGGTATTTATCCCCCCCCCCCACTTTTTTTGGGGGGGGAGGGTGGACTATTAAATCACCCCCCATATACACACACACTTGTTTGTAATGAGGAAAACATTTAAGCGGATTGTGAAGAATTTATAGGATATCCCAACGACTAAAATGTTCCCAATATGACTAAAAAGGGGAAATAATTTTATAAAGTCCTAAATAGGCCATTCTGGTGTAAGATTCTGCATGAATTTGATGCACATTACAGATGAACGTCTCTATCATGAATATCGCCCTCTATATAGATTTTAAGGTGTAGCCCCCCCCCCCGCTTTTCAAATTTCTATGACTAGGCGAGTCTTTTTCCCACCTCTCCACCCCCCCCAATTTCCAGTAACAGATTTGCGCCACTGTGTACGACTCTGTAGACTGACTCGTCGCCGAATATTTATGCAATTCACTCAGTCTAATGTCGTTGTCGTTATGCTGTGCTTCCTTCGTCAGAATACAAGGGGCCAGCAGGAGGTAGAAACACAGACACGGAATGGGCAGCAGGCCCTGAATTACCTCCCGGCACTGACTAAATCGAAATTTGCACGCACTCCGTTGCTGTCTAAATTGATGGAAGAGATTTTGTGGTCAGCGCTTGAGGGTTTCCAACCAATACTAACGGTTAGAATTCACCCTAAAGAGTACCGTGAGCTTGTTTTCTTGTGAAAACTGAATGAAGATGGACCCTAAAGTTGCTCTGTTTTGCCATGGAGGAAGTGCAGCGTCGACGAGGAATCACTTTTAAATGGCAATAGATTTAAGGGAGTCACACCACAAAAAGTTAGTGTAGGCCTATGTCGTTTGATCAGGCACTGACTTTTGCAGGGGTGAATACTTCTACCTCTAAGATGGCGTCCTCATTATAATCTCCAATGTTCTCCTTGTTCGACTTATATTCTGTTGTTTAATTTTATGTTATCTGCTGCAAGAACTATTTGGACTCGGCTCCGACTTGGCTATAGACTAATCCGATTAACTGCAGTGGCACCGCACTCACACACACATTCTTCAGCTTGACGCGCGCGTGCATGTGGCAAATCACGACATCCTATTGGTCGAAGAGGCATGTAACGCGCGCGTGCCACCTGTCCACGAGCGTTGTGCCACCGCAGTAATGGCTTCTAATTCTGGTGGTATTGCACTGTACACTCGGCTCGTCGTGACCTTGACTACATCATTGGGAAATGGTTGCTCATTTTGGTGAACACGAAAGCAGCCTGATAATCTGCCCGCACTTGCTTGCAGACTCTTTTTATGAGTATCAACAACCCAATATTAAGCATGGCGACAGAATGCATTATTCAGTTTCCCTAACACATGCTACTTACGGACCCATTACCGCACTAAAACCACACATGACGGATACGCATATGTTCAGAAAACACTTAACTCCATTATATGATATCCTTGTACTATTCGGTCCGTGCTCTTCATTGAAAATGCATCAAGGCAAACGTCATCACTCTTGGCCTGTCGCCAAGGAAGATAACTTCGTTTTTTGCGCTGTTAATGGAAAGGCAAATGCTTCAGGAATATACGCATGCCATTACAGGGGAAAGGAAGATGCCTAAGCTTACGTGAAAACCAACTATAGTACTGGCAAAGTAGGGGAAAGAGATTATGTTATGGAACATAGAACGCGACTAACAACAGCCGTCAGGTGCCCTTAATTTGCTGAACTACTGTTCACATTTTCCACAAGAACGAACAACTTTACACAATTACTTAACTTTCTTAAGACAAAGACTCATTCATTTTAGATTTTTTTCCCTGAAGTAAGATAATTGATATTAATGCGTACACAGGATGTACGTTGCCGGTCGAGAAAGTCACGACGTGTTCGACGTCATCAGATTCACGCCGATATTAAAAATAACACTGTTTCCCTCCCATTGGCGTGAACATTTTGTGGCATGACAGTCAAAACAGTTTGGCCTTGTCCCGTTGAAATAATTAAAATGATTATGATCTGATATCTTGTCGATAGTACAAGTAAAATGCTGGAAAATTACATGTAAAGAAAACCATTTTAAGCCATTCCTTGACGTCTGAGCAGAAAACGTGATTTGCCAAAACCATACCTATCTAATCATTACAAGTCACTTTACACTGAAATTTATGAGAGCATGCAGGAAAAAAAGGATCATGTATTTCTCAAGAGGACGACGAATAATCCAGTTTATAATGTCAAAACGGGACATACTAGACCTCAACTTGAAATGAAACATGCTTCACACTCCATTTCCGGTTGGCAGAGTCATCGAATCAAAATGACTTCCACAAGCCAGTACAACTATGGAAAAGGTGTCGAAATCAACGATTATCTTATTTTGAGGCGCTTACACCCATTCATGACAAAAACTCGGTCCATTGACGGCAGTACCTTTCCCCTCAGCCTTGCAAATCATAAAAAATCACATGCTTTTGAGAACTGATTTAGATGCAAAGGGCTTGTTGTAAAATTTAAAAAAACAACAAAAAACCGAGAGTCTGCTGCATCAAAAATTTCACGACTGTACAAAATAACACACCGAGGAGGCGTGTACATTGTATGTATACACACCAACTTGAATATTGATGTATTTTTTTTCCGGCAAGGTAAAAATTCAAATTTAAAAACATAGCACATATTTCAGGACGAATTCCACGAGACGAAAATATTGATGCCAACCGGTCACCCCGACGTCCAAAATACATCTTTTCGACCCCTAATTGCACTTTGCTCTCGCATTAGATGAGGCGCATAATGTGATTCACCCATGCAATCAATCTGGATATAAATAATCCCATTTATTTGACCTTAGTTCTATGCGCTATATATTTATGTCACGAAATAATACTTCTTCATTGGAATGGCGACAGGGTGGTAAGGATTCCAACGGCTGGCAAACTGAAGTTCACGAACTTGACACATAAGCATTCTGTTGGTAATGAGGTTTAAATATTTACCCGAATGCCTACAAATGTTTATTGTGAGAGAAATGGCTGGTGATTCGACCTTCAGCATCGCCACATTTCTGTCACAGTAGAATTTTTGAAACAATATAAAAAGGGCCTAAAGAAATAATTCCAAGTTCAAAGTATTCTCGGCAGACTAAAAGTTCAGCTGTTCTGTACAGGAGGTTCCCTTCACACCTGGAATGCCCGAGTTGATTCCCGGCCCTCGGTATGCAGTGACCATTTTTATCGACGAAGCAAAAATGGACAAAAATGAAAATAATAAACCCTGACAAAAGTCAAAGCATCGAAATATCAATGCTGATGCCAACCGCTCTTACACGTGTACACTCCACACAATTATGCAACTGATACCATCATTGTCGAGTATGAACCGGGAAAATCGTCCTTATGGCTTGACTTTCATTTTGCGTGCAACTTCCAGGCGTAAAATTGTAATCTTGAAGATGACCTTAAACCCTCCTTGTGTGAACCTGACAAATTGAGGAATGCTTTGCAAAAATTGAGCGTTATTTGGGAACTTAACAGAAATATTGGGAGCAATTTTGTTCAAGCACTGCCACACGTCATTTCCTCGCAATATTAAAAAAATCGATAATCGATGGAATATTCGAATATAATAAAAAACAAATACGAATAATATGGATTTGTGCAGATACTCGATTTAAATATTTTTTGAGATTACCAAAATGATTGAGATAACCCACCCAAATAACTTCCTTGTGCACTCATTTTCTTCGGCAGAAATCGAAGCAGTAAATTATTTTTGCTCTAGATGACAGTCCGCTGAATTGAGCACAATCCCTATCCGTGACATGACGTGGTTTGGTCGATCAAAACCAAAATCAAATATATTTTGGATAAATTGGACTGACTGAATAAAATGTTCCTATTTCAAAAATGATTCCCCAGACGATACCATTCAGACTGAAAGCCTGCTTCTTGTCAGCGAATCTTTTAAGTACTTGGTAGCTTGGTGAGTAAAGTTGCTCCACGACGTGTCTTTAAGTGACAAAAATTTATCAGCAAAAAGAGTGTTACTGGTTAAAAAGGTAACAGAGCATTTCCTGTTTGGAACGAGACCATGGTGTTTGGACGTACACCTAAAGTTACATACATTATCATTTTCATCGCCGTTTCCATGTTTTGCCATCGTGGGGAAACTAATCAATAGAGAAACATGACTTGCTACATTAAAGTCTACCATAATATCAGCTGGCTGTCATTTATGCCCGAGACGGACATGCATACATAAATCCTGGGTAGTTTCCTATGTAATATGGAACCGTGTCACGTGGAATGACCAAAATAAATGATCCAAACATTTCCTTGGTCGATTACATCGTTCATTGGGCCCACGGTATACAGTGTATGTATATTTTCCCGTACATGAAACACATCGTTGCCAAGCAACAAAGCAGCATGACGCAAGAAGACACAAAGTGTGATTTCGAAAACGGAAACAGCAATACATAACCTGAACTCGAACAGTCACGTCTCAGTTGAACAAAGAGAACTGCTTTGATCTTACAGGATTCGAACTCTCGATCTCATATTGCCGATACATTTGCCTCGGAATCATCTAGGCCTACAGTTATCGGTTCCCAGACGGTCAGGATCTGTTGCGGATTTGCTATGTAAGAAGCCACGAATCGAAGTCCAAACCCAACCCATGCCGGGGGCACTCTTGTTACACCGAAACGCGATCGATTTTCGCCCATTTAAGCTTTCGTTGCATTACCTGACATTCGGAGTCATTGGTTTTTTGTCATTTAATAAATAAAATTGCAGCTTTATATTTGGATACATAAATTTGTTATTATATCTAATGTAGTATTCCCATTTGGTATATAGGAGATGTGGTTGATAGCCCAGGCTGTATTGAGTTTTGACACAAGGTTGCGCCAAAGACTAGCCATGCCTGTTTCAGCTTAGAATATCTCAGACCTAAAAAAATATCTGTTCATCTTTTTTAAATTAAAAACGTCCACAATTTACCTCTCAACCCCAGATGGTTTACAATATAGTTACGGATATTTTAAACTCATCAATTTTACATGTACGGAATGGGTAAACATTCCCACTGTCCTCAACCGTCTTTGTTTTCGAGCAAAATGAAAGAAAATGATGATTATAGCAGATTATAATATTTCGGTTGTTACATGTTCACAACAAAGTGACCAATTATATAGAACTGTTCTCCAGTAAGAAAACCAACTAATAATGCTCATTAAAACTTTACTGATTCCGCCTGAGAAAACTTGGAAATAATATCAAACATTGTTATTTCACACATTTACCGCTAATATTCTGTGATTGTTCTTGTGACTTGATTTGGTCTGTTACTTTCGAAAAGCAAACCAACTGAAGAATATTCTGCGCTTTTTCTTAACTTTTGTTTAATTGCATTATCGATTGTTCATGAAGACGGCGAACTCAGAAAAAAAATGCGCGCACCATGATGTTTGGGGGTCGGGATTGGCCGGGCAAATAAGTGTTACGTAAAGATGACATTCCTGACTGAAAACAAAAAAGGTTTTGTGTAGTGTGTTCTTCTTTAGATCAACCTTCAAACAAAGGACGTCCAGTGTTAAGCTGATTTTTTTTATTACTTTTGTATCACTTTTTAAGTACGTTGTTATGATAGGGTCTCTGATGACGAATCAATCGTTTTCCCTCATGGGTACCCATAATTTCTTTTATATATCCGTGAAAAAATTCCGAAAGATAGAGGTTTTTGTAAATCGTAAGAAATCAGAGCAATCAAAGCAAACCTGTATAATTATCAAATCAAAACTCCAATGCTGCTGATACAAACGAAATATTTAAAAAATATGCTCAATGCAGGGCATGTGGCGTTTGCTCTGCGTCCAAATACTTACAATTTTGAATGTCAACTGAAAAAAAAGAACATACGGACAGTTTATTGCCCAGAGAGGAGAATGAGTTGTATATTAACAATCAATATTTGAAATTAATAACGATTTTCTCTCTACAATGTAAACAGCCTAAGTGCAACGTTGTCTAGACAACAAGTCCTTACACAGTACGTGTTGGAGTGTAACCAGGCAACATAACACCAGACCAAACGGGCTGCACGGTGGTCGAGGCGATTCGACACGTGCCTGACCCCCTCTCCAACCGGTCCCTCGCTCCTAGCCACTTCAGCCCAGTGGAGGGGCGATTAAACGCAAGTTCAAAAACGATTATTTTCGTGTTTTTTGTTCGGCTTGAAGTTCACACGAGCGCTGGCACACGCATACATCCGATATCGTGGTGCGTACGAACGCAAACACCTGGAGTGTACTATGTGTGCGAACAAAATACATGTAGGTGTCTTTTGCATTCTCGATAGGTTGAAAATGTGTAAAGTGCCATAGGTCGTGATTGTACGGGGTCTACGGTACACACGCAGGCAACCACACTATCGGGGTTGTTTTGCTAGCTGATAACAAAATTGTCAGCATGACCCTTAGACGTCTCCAATATTAAAGAGATCAATTTAGAATAACACTGACTTCAAAATAAAATCCCTTGATGGTGTACAACTATACCGGAAAAATTAACCAGCAATTCAAATATCGCCCATACACAATAGCAACTTTGAAAAATTCTCCCAAAATAGTGTAAAACAAAGCTTCTATCGATTAAATGTACAGCACGGTAGATAAAAACTTATCCATATTGAAAACTAAACAATTGTTTCTATACATCTTTATAAACTTGGTCCTCAGTACAAAATTCCACACATTCTTCCCCGTTCCTTCCAATTCCCTGGCCTGTTAACTCTTTATATGAGTGGATTGGGTAGCTTTCCATCTGGTCCGTATTGCAAGGATACTTTGGTCATTTTGAAGTTCTTCTTGTCAAATGGTCCAGTGGCCGTCAGCCAGCTACTGGAGCTGTTGCGCAGGTATTTTTTCGCTGGCTGGGTAATCTGAGCTTGCTTGTTACGCTCTGCCAGCTGAATGCCGCGAATCTTCCCGTTTTGGGTGCGAAATCGGTCGCACCTCTCTGCTGCCTTGGGCACCAGCTCCACTGGCGAGAGATCTTTGGTCGTCCGCTTCCCTTCCTCCCTCGGAGCATTCGAGTCGGCTCCACGGTTATGGAGGGTTCTGGCGCTGGGCAACGGGGTGCTGAACGGGGACTTTTCGCAGATGGCATCCTGGCGTAAATCCAGCTTGATTTTGTCGAAGCTCGGGTCGTCATCCATCTGGAGAAGCTTCATCTCGACCTCTTCATCCTCGTCTTCGTCTTTCTCCAGAGAGTGGCTGCGCTTCTCTTCCACGGGGGCCTCGTCACCGTATACGTCAGTAGGGAAAGTCACCAGGTAAGGCTTTTTGGCAGATCCTTTGGGCTCCCCGGGGAAAACTAAGTATCTGGTCTCCAAGAAAGGGGAAGACGGAGGCGAGAGTACCAGGTTAGTGAAGTTGGGTGCCGATTTCATGATGTATCGGGAAACTTCCGGTGGTTCTTCTTTAGGTGTAGGAGTTTCTTCACTTTTTGATGCAGTATTTATTGGGGGAAGCTTGACAGGTGGGCTTGTCGGGGTAGTGCTGGAATTGTCAGTAGACGAAGGCGTTTCTGGGGGTTCGTGGCTACCATCCGATGACGGAGTACTATCGGTGGATTTTCCACGTGCTGTCTGGTGTGAGGAGACCGACCTAAAGACAGAGCTCGCCGTGATATCAGGCAGCCGATCGTTGCTCTCGCTGTCCGTACTCTGAGACTCTCTGACTCGGTGATGTTTCGCCGTTTTGCTGTTTTCCGCATCCAGAAATGTATCCCCAAGGTAATCTGACAGTCGACCGAAGAGCTTGGAGATGCAAGAGTCGTGGAAGTTGGGCACATACAACACCGAAGTTTGGAAACAATTCCGGATGGCGTCTGATAAGGAGCAGACTGCCTTCTCCGAAGATTGTTCTCTGAACACGTTCTCCGAGTCAGAGTGGAATCCGCTGGACTGGGACTCGCTTTTGGCCCGAGTTTCTTGCCAGGTATCGGAAGACTTACTTCGAATGTGACGTTGTGGTGGCACAACGGGCGAAGATACCACATCAGTAGTGGTCCTCACAATCTCCAGCTGCTCGAATTCCAAGGGCAAGGTTGGAGGAAGGTTGTAGCCTGCCTCCCGGACAGTGATGATGGGAATGTCGTGGGTTATGGCAATACCTAACAAATGTAGACTAAACCAATTGGTAATCGTCCCATCGCTAAGCAGGAACAAGAAGGCATCAGCTGCGCTCACAGCATTCAAGACGTCGGCCAATTCAGTACGACTGGCCGGTAACTCGGGGTTAGTCCGTACGAAACAGTAGCTTGACAAAGCTTCTACGATTCGCCCTTTAGTGGATTTATCCGAAGTCGGGAATTCGGCGGAGACTGGCGCGTCACATACATACACATAACGTGTAATACCTGCTCCGTCTTGACGTGAGCGATTGGGTTTGGAACGATGGTTCTTAACCCTAGTCTTCTTGCGTGTTCTGCCCTCCTCCTTACGGCTCTCCGTTTTACTAGCTGAGGTTGACGCTTTTTTGTCGCGTAACACAGGCTTTAAGAAATCCCACAGCGGATCCAAACCCTCTGTCTGTATGAGGTTGGGGTACAGATCCAGCAATTTCACTACCGTGTCGATGTCGCCCCGATGTCTGTGAACCCAATCCTGCGCCCCGGTAAACGTTGGCCGTGGGTCGACCGGGTGAGGAGGTTTCGCGCGCTGTTTGTCGGTGTTGGAGTTGGTGTGACCGTCAAGGTTGGAGGAGTCGGACTTGGCAGGCGGGCGACGCAAGATTGCCGAGGGGAGCTTGCGTTCCTGCCTGTCATTCCACATTACCGGGTCAGGCAGCTACGGTAATGACCGCCAAATGTCCCGTGGAAAAAAACATGTCGTTCAACCAAATCTGTACGTTTACATGTACTTCAATCCCTTGTTAATGACTCAGCAATACGTCCTCACAATCGACTCTTATCTGATCAGTTTTTATCACAGTGGTGTTATGTGTTCCGCAGTGCATACAAATTGCCCGCAACGATACAGTGAGTGGTGTGTTGAATCGGCTTTCAAGGCGTCTGAATTTCAAATGACGATAGTCCCGGTTGCACTGTGTATCAAGTAATACGATTCACGCTATCATATACGGATACGCCAATGCTGCAGCCGTGGCTGAAGTGCGACGTGTTGGCGCCCAATCGCGGTCGCTAGGCAACACGTCCACTCGTCGAGTCGACCCTCCGTACTCATTGGTCAAAGAACGTACCCATTGAGTTTCCCGCGTACTATTACCTGCTGGCCTGAATTATCCCATCGCAAGTTGCGAGGGAATGTGCCTCTGATATGAAGCATGGTCAAAATTCCTGAACGAAACGGCCCCCAGTTCCAACGGGATATTTTGTAACACAACACCACACGCACAAAAAAAAATACCTCGATGTTGCAACACCAACGATAACGCGGGGTAATAAATGAGCGAAACGCAGCCTCTCACAGTATCGCTGTATATACCCTCTACTGCATACTTCCTTCTCTCTTCCCACCTGCCAGCATTTTGCACCGGAAACTATCGACCATCGTCGCCGGCGTCTGCTGGCGTTCAAATCACTCCTTTTCTCCCCGCACAGGGCTGAGAGCCCCCAAAAGCTTCCCGAATCATACGCCAACTATAAAATAAGAATTCGGAGGTACTTTGCTCACGGATGTTAAGCGATTTGTGTACATAGTAATATAATTATAATATCCATGGTCTATACATATTCATCAGCTTGACTAGCAAGGTCAACAAGAATAATTAGATGAATTTCAGTGGGCAGACAATGCCAAGCACTAAGTAAAATCCTTGGATGGCCAATAAATTGGACACGGAAATAGAGAGGACGGAGATAGTCGTCTCTTCCATTGATTTTACAGCTTATTATCAACGACCAAGCGATGGCAAGAAGAGAATAGTGATGATGCAATCAAGCCCTGATTAAAACAAACAAACCAAACAAACAAACAAACAAACACGGTCTTGTACTTTTCCCCCAACGGACACCTAAGCGGTATTCAAGCGGCGTGTGCTGTCAGCAGAAAACAGAAAATAAAGCGAGCGCCCCGATCGTCATTATCATTGACATGCACATAAAAACAAATATATTTTGGCTCTTTGAGGCGAGATACACCTCACTGCACGCTGTGCACACACGGCATTTGCAGTTACAGTGTATGGTATGGTATGGGCCCCACGCTGAACCAAGAGAGGGCGCAATTTTCCCAGCAATGGAGGTTCTTGGTTCACGAACGACTATGGTACACAAGCGTTGCATGCAGTCGCATCGCCAACAACAAAATGACCAAATGAACATGCACTCCTGCCCAACATGGCTCTTTTCAACCGATGAGGGGTGCTTCTGCTCAGGGCGGATAGCAACCTCACAAAGCCGACTGGCAAAATATATTAACAAAATACTGCATTATTTTGATGCCCTTTAATACTAGACATCAATGATTTTATAACCAGTTTTTAGTTTTCTTTAAGTACATGGGGGCAAACCAAAAAGAACATTTTGTCGTTCCGGTGTTAACATTATTCATAAGGATAACGAATACGTTGTTACGAGTATGTCACAATAATATGAAGGGACAACGTGTAAAAGAAGAAAGATTATGTAAAGATAGAGATTTATAATATGAGAAGTTTGAATGAAGCATTAAGCAGGACTGCCAAATTATTTTTACATCTTGATACAAGGCCATGTTAACTTTTCTTCTTCGTCCTCGGCACGAAGGCTATTTCCAAAAATGAAATGTTGAATCCAACACTTACGTTGGTTCCGGTCAGTGGACCACTCTTTTGAGAGTGTTGAATGTAGCATTTATATGTGTAATCCTGCACGTTAAAAGTTGACTCCAACACTTTTGCCAATAATTCAACTTTTCATATGTTAATTCTGCATTTTCAAAGTTAACCGTAGGATTTTATGCTGCACTCAATAATTTCAAAGAATGGTGTGACTGAACTAGCGTAAGTGTTGGATTCAACGCTTTTCCTCTGGACGACAATTAATTAATGAGATACGTATTTCGAAAGATACACATGGCTGTCACGCTCATTGAATGCGCAAGTTAGAGTTCTGAGGCTTCAAATACATCAACCGGCAGTGGATTCTGATACAAACATGTTCATTGCTTATATGTATTGTTTTTTTTTTGCAGTACATCCTTTGTCCTGGATCGCGTATACAATGACCTTGAACAGCTCTCAAAAGCTTAAGGGAACGAAAATTACTACATCTGTACGTTGTCTTTTTTGTTACACGAGTATTACACGTAAGTCCAGTGCATAATAGTAGGTGCTGACGTTTGTGTATTGAATACACATGAGGATGCTACCCATGTGTTATCCGGACTACCGCACGGGAAAAACTCCATACATAGCCTACAGGTACGACAGCAAGCCGCGTCCGGATCACTGAGCTGAGGCTTAATGCTATTCTATGGGAACCATGCCGCAGCCAAGTAATCCGCACACGGCTGCAGATGTGCAGTCTGATACCCGTGAACAATCAATACGATAGGTGTGTATTTAAATTTACTCGTGTGGCTGAAGTTGCGAAGAAAGGTCCTTCAAACCCGGAACGTCTATTTCTTTTTTCTGTTTGTCTGTTTGCTTTTCGTTCGCTTGTCAGTATAGGCAGGGGTTTCTGTTTGTCCGTCTGCGGTTTCGTTTCTTTGCCTGTTTGTAGGGGGCAATGGGATATTTACGAGTAGAATGCCACCTATATACACTTACATCCGGTTGGGTTAAAATGTTAACAGGCGAATATTTATAGTAAATAGAGAATCGGCCATTTGTATGATTTCCCACAGACACATAGGAGTAGCATTTTTGCATCTGTCTTTTACTATCCTTTTATTCACCAAAAAGCTCAATCTGTCAACTTTACAATTACGGGCAAGTAGATTCGTATGGACACCTTTGGTCCTCAGAAGCTCAAAGCATTCCAACCTGGCATAATGAGACTGCCAGATTTTGCTTCAGTTTCTTTTTGGAAATTGTGTTCAAGTTGGAGATTATCTGGTAACATCGGACACAGCACCCCTGACAACTTTTGGGCGTCCCCTTCGCGCCCCGTAGTCTCCAAATAGATCTTCCCAGGACTCAGTTTTCGGCGCTGAGTGCCGTAAACAATGAAACAGTCTGCAAATTCCTTTTCCCAAATCTGCATTGTCTTGTTTGACACAGTGTGGTTGGCTACACTGCAATGTGTCTGGCAAGGATTTATATTGCAAGTAGTTTAAATTTACAGAGCCTTGTTAATCTTCACAGTCGTGACTCGGGTGCGGCGTAAAATGACTCGGTCGTGCCTGACCGTCTTTTAAAATGCCATAATTTGCGTCATATCTAGATATCATGACAAGGGACAACTGGACTGACAGCAACTGGGCCAGAATTGAACCGCGGAAACGACACCATAATGATGTTTGGTGACATTACCCCCCGGTAATGTGTTATCCTTAAATGTTTTCGCCTGCGTAACATATATCTGTGAGCTCATCGGGACACATAGTGGGGAACGACCTCAGGCACTGTTGTGAGGAAAACAACATTATTTTTGTCGAGTTTTGCGTCAAATTGCGCCTCGTGTTTTTCTGACGTGACGTCAATACAGGCGAACAGGATGACAGAAATCGCACCTTTTTTTAAGATCGCGTTTGTTTTTCAATCTTTTGACAAATTTGTGAAAACTCACTACTGAGTTTGTACCACGCAAACTGATTAATGTTTAGATCACTTCCAAAATATACCTGTATCCAGTTTGAAGGTGAAAAACCTCCAGTAATGACCTACTGCTGGTGGGGAAAATGCAACTGTGTTTTGCCAAGTTTTACTTTATTGTGCAGTGGGTTTTGAATGGATTAGGGCTCTTTATTGTTAGATGAATTCACCATACCAATAGATACCAACAAATATGTGAATGCAGACGTCTTGAATCCGTGAGGCTTGCGAATACTTCCACTTCGGAACCTTGCGTTATGCCTTAAAATCATAAAGCTTGCTAAAATCAATAAATATTCACCCCTCTTCGATATGTAACAGTGCAGAGAAAAACCGGACCCTTAAAGTGAAAGAATGTGTCATACATACTTTCTATTTCAACTTGAGCAGGGAGCCATCACTTTGTCATGCCTCAAGGTGATGTCAATTTGAAACTGCAGTTTGATTTGACATGTAGTTGTTGACCAATTGGACACTACTTACCTGTAACACTCTGTGGTTATGAGTTAGCACTGTGCAGTGTTGAAGCTACACACTTGCTGCCAAATTTACATAAAGTGGTGTTGAATCCATATACTTCAAGTGTCAAATTTGAAATGTACAATACCTAATGTTGAATCAGCTGTCGTGTCGTATTTACATCGCTTGATTTTATATCAACACCGAGTGGTGTTAACTTAATGCAATGTAGTGTTGAATTAGACCTACTGGTGTTATATTAATGACTTGTGGTGTGAAACTAACGCCGTGGTGTAGACTAACACTGGGTAGTGTTAATTTTAAATGGCATGCCGTTGCATTTAGCACGGCACTTTCTGCAATATACATTTCATCGTAACTGGAAGTGAACTAACAGAATTGTTTACACAAGGATTGTGCATTAAAAAAAAATACACAGCGCCTGCAACAACCATTTCTCCAAGGGAATGGAGGAGTATGATCCTGAACCGTGGCCAATTCGCCTTGACGCTGTAAGTCATGAGCCGGACGATAAATAAGCTAAGAGACAAGGGTGTAATTCTCGCTGCCTGGCGACGCGGCCCTCAGCTCCCATCAACTCCCGAGTTCCACTCGCTCACTTACGGCAGACCGATCACTCCTGGAACTCTGCTTCAGCTATATTCACTAGCGCATGCTGAAGCGATCATCATGCGCTTTTTCCCTTCACCGTCTGGATGTATACTTTCTCGAGTGTGTGTATTTTATCAAGCGAGTTAATGCTTAAATCAACATCGAATGCCGTATCAATCACTTGGGCAAGGTTTTCCTTGTGTTTTTAGCGTCAACTCTGAGCGTACACAGGAAATTTCATTACTGGCAGGCTGGAATTGTGTGGGTTATAGTCCACTATCACGCGAGCATCGGAAATCCATTATGGTGCTTAGGTTTTCACAGTTTTAGAGACTTTCTTGCATTTTTTGAAATTACTTGGTTCAATTAGAATCATATGAAATTAATGCTGAATTGAATTGTGAGTTCATTAAGACACTCAGATTAAAATAAAACTTTATAAAAATTGGCACAGAATTAGGACAAGTATATATGAAACTAAGATTTGGTATTCACGAAATTCTCCGGTAGCTCTCAGCCCAGACGATGCCTCCTCAAAAAAACAAAACAAAACAAAACAAAAAGCAAGAATTGTAGCATTGTCTGAAGGAACTGTTGGGGGGGGGGCAAAGGCCCTAGTTGCGCCCCCATCCGCCCTTTGCCAGCGATCATCTACCAGATCCAAGTGGTTGAAATGACAAAGTCAAGACAAGATGTTTTAATGCCAAAATAACTCATGTCTATCGGATGTGAAAAGTACATGCTGTTCTGCATTCAAGGATGCCTTCTTTAAAAATAATCCGGCTGCGTCTGTTTTCTGCTTCGTTTAGACTTCCGCGATCAGTTTCAAACAGTTACTCTTAAACAGCGTGGAATCATGGAAATAGTAGCACACGAAATTAGGCAGATAAGTGAGATGCATTGAGCCAAGGGGCTTCAAAATTATAAGGCTTCTAACTTCCTAAAACCAAAACCAAAGCTTAAAGCGGAATATGAGATAAGTCTTAACACTTCACGGAATAACTTTGATCATCCTAAATGTAACAATATTCTTCTAATCAACACTCTGAAGCGTCCAGGGGTGCCCATGACATTCTGTTGTGTTTTTCACAATTTTACTAAACAATCATTTCCCAACTTTGAAAATCCAGCAATCATTAGAAACACATGATCTCCTTTAAAATAGCCTTTGTCTACAGAAATAGTGCTAGCTTTTTCCGGTGACTCTATAAACGTTGCTGAATACCGAAATTAAATTACGAAGCAGAGCACGTGGTTGTCGAGCTGAGTGCAAGTACCAGGGCGGTAATCTAATATTAAATTCCCAGAAACAACAGCGTGCAATTTCATTGATTGGTGACGACATTCGCTGACAACATCTCTCGAAAACAGCTGTTGAAAAAGAAGATGGCTTTACCTGAGTTATCTGCTGATTCACAGCATCGTGTTCGCCGCGGACTGTAACGTACGGGTTGCAAACTTTCAAAGAATCTTTGCTTTGATAAAGTTTTTGGTTTTGCCAAATTGATCGGTTGTCTCTCGCCTTTCATCACTCGCGATTGATGAAACTTAAGCAAAGGTCCAGCCTATTATTCTTAAACATGTTGCGAACACACTGGCACCAGGAAAACTATACTTCGCAATATTTATTTTATTTTTAATTCATTTTTATATTTGCCTGATCAAGGTGATAATTGTTTCTAATACATGTACATGGTACATGTACTCGCAATTTATCAGTTGCGATTGCTTGAATGCGTAAAAAGGTCTAATTGTATTTTCATTGCAATAATGTGCAGTGCATTGCTGGATTTTGTCCATCATGCGTAATAATTAGACCAGTGCTCCATCCGTGAGCAGTTCCTGTGGGGAGGTGTTTATGTAAGTTGACAATGTCCTCCTTTCAATAGAGTGAGCCTTGTCCTCAAAAATAACAAGGAATCATTAGGGTATATCAAACAAACTGATGAAAATTCAGCACGTGTCGAAGAATTTAAGAAGTGTACATGAAAACTCAAGGCAGAGGGATTATACATTGATGCACGTTACCAAGCGCCAGGCAGCGTAAAATTTTAAAGAACTCTAGTTCATCACGGTTGACCTCCTATTTGACCTCCAAAAGCTCTTAACGGCAGCATCAATCGCATGAGATTTGAAACTTCAGGTTTCAGACTAGAACCTTTCCCTAAAGACGTTAGGCCATTCGTTCTTATTCAACTACATGTACTCCCACGGTCGAAGCTAATACAACGATCCAAGGAAACATTGGAAATTAAGGAGACTGGGACCGGATTAGGCCGGAGTCAGTGTGAGAGTTGTGGTTAGGGTTATAGATACAACTTCAGCCAGGGAAGGTTACGAGGGTTCATGTTTGGGTATTTGCAGTGGGTAAGGGTCAGGATCAAGTCTACGGAGATAGAGTTGGGATTAAGGTATAGTTGGGTTTGGGGTCGGTATGGGATCATTTTGGAAGGAAGGAGTTACAATGAAGATATATTACGGACACCTACTACTTTTACTTCAGTACAAGTTTTGAATCCAGACGAATGGTTTGGTTTAGGCGGAGTAAGAGAAAAGATTATGGTATTGGTTACGATTCAGACTTATCACATCCGGATACTGCGAACGAACGAGAGGATATGGGATGAAGATGAGTAAGGGATGGTGTGGCACTGGAGTCGGGGATTTTGTTGAGCCTAGAATGATGAAAGTGCCATCACTTCAAGCTTTTTTATTTTGAAAAAAAAAACGGGTACAAGAAGAGGCCTAGAGTGTGGTTTTATGTTATGTTCACACTGTTGGTTATTTTGAGAACCTAAGGCGGTTTACCATCTACATGCGCGCAATGAAATCAGGATTCAAGGTTTCGCTCAATTTGTTTTTTTATTGGCTCATCCTTAATTTGGGAATACTGTCAAGCACTGCTTGGATACCGAAATGGTCTCCAAGCAACTGCGTCACATCTGCTCATCAAAAACGTCGGGAGCATTTCTCCAACGGGCGTAGCTTTTACAGGCGCCCTGACAGATGACACGATCCCTGCAAGCGCCACTATTAAGACATTTTCTGAGACATTCGGGTCTTGGTCTGCTTCTACCAATGTTATGGAAAGCAATAACCTGTATCAGTAAACCTGTCGAAATCTGAAGAACGAAAATTATCTTGTTACATGTATACGACCTCAAGATTTAATTTCTGCCGTTCGCATCATTCCAGTTTAGAGACTCACCCGGGTGTAAATTACATCACCAGCGGCGTCGATTATGCCAACAAGTGCACGATCACGAAACCACACATTATAATGCTTCTCCAAAGGGGATGCTAATTAAACATTTGGTTAGAAGCTATCTCAAAATTAAAACCTCCAAATGTTCAAGCAAGCGCGGTGTTGACACGAACTGACCACCAACCGGCCGGAGTAACTAGGGGGCTAGTCGATCTGGTCAACTCCGTGGGAACTATCGACGCTACGCGGTGTGTGATGCGAAGGGGCGTACGCTACGCCACCAACACGAAAGGTGCAAATTAAATTTGTGTTTCCAGATAAATTTCCGTGACAGCGACGATTTGTCAACAGGCATTTTGACGTCACAGCCTCGCCGGCCGTTGCCTAGCGACGGAATGCGTGCGTCTGACCGCGAGGATGAATTATGAGCAATTGGCTCGCAAGGGACGGTTGGTATAGTGCTTTTTACCAGAAGCGCAGGGGCGATTAAATATGGGGGGGGGGGCTTGACGGGCAACCGCCAGTGCAAAAGCAGATCAGTTACAAATCAATTTGAAGACAAACACAGTGTCCGTTTTGCACCGAATCAGCCACTGAATTCTACATTTTGGAATCATAAGAATGCTGCTTCAAAGATACATTGCCTGGAACAACGCATCTGGTTGTAGGAAAAGCTTGTTAACTTAAGTTGGTTCGGCGCAACCACTTATCATGAGCGGAAGGAATAAAAGCGACAAAAATAGAAACTTACCCCGACACCCCCCCTCCAAAAAAAATGGCGGCAAAGAGCAAAGAATGCTTCCAACTTGGCAGTCAGGGCTGGTTCCTTTTATCAGAAAAAAAATATTCAAAAATTTCCTCGTTAATTAAGGAGAAATCCCCAAAGGGCGTGTTCAAAACAGTGTTGGGGGTTGTTTACCGATTGGGAAAGGGGAAGAAAGAATCATGAATTTGCCACCTTAACCATGAAATGCTTCCAAGCCCATACACCCATACGCAAGGGCCTACCAACATGAAATTGGTCTCAAACTTGGCAGGAAGGGATAACATCAAACTAATCATCCAGTCTTTTTAGATGATCAAACATTAATTGACCAGTGTTCTCGAATCACCACCAGGAGCCTCCTCGATGACATAAAATGCAAACTGAAAAACATATGCGCCCCAAAACCACATATAAATCATTCCACAACAAAAGAATTACATTGTTAACGACAAATTCCCAGTCAGTGGGGCCTGTGTTAAGTTGCTGTAGCTGGTACTTGGCTTGTGCTTTATATTAATGCCGCGTAAATTGCAAGACATTTCTTTCAACTGTTTCTTGAATTCCTGCCTGGTTGGTTTAATTCTTAACCCTTAGTTCCTGAAACCCATGAACCACCATGGAAGGTTTACATAGAGAGTCAATACTTGTTTGAAAAGGTGAACCTTTTGATGGTTAAACTTGAGTAGTGTGCCTAACAATCTTTATAAAAGGGTATCTTCTGTAATTTTCTCCCCAAGTAAAGTGAGTAAAAAATCTTAATGAGCGAAATAGTGACTCAAGGACACACAAGCTGTATTTGTCCGAATAATAAACTGTTTTATTGAACAAATTAAAATAGGTTTTACACTCTACATTATACCACAATTGCCAAATCAAAGACACAATCGTCCGTCGAGTTGGCACTATCATACTCGTCTTGTGCACTGCCAGAAGAAAAGTAAAGAAAACAAAACAAAAACAGAATGCAGATGTTTATTGTTCCAGACCGCCTGACGTACACAAAATGACTGACAGCGACATTTGTGTGGAACTGCCTGTCGTAACAAATAAAGAATGCGACAACTTCAATAGGCGGCATTTCTGTGGTTTTTTTTATAACTTGCCAAAACTTTCAATCGCCAGCAGCACATAGATAACATAGGATAATGAAAAGAGAAAAGCTACAACTAAGATAACAAGTGACCGTTTATTGTGGAAAAGAGTTTTAAAAGTAGGCAGGCTACTTTATAAAAAGAAGGAATGCAACTAACAAATAACCATGTGACGTCATACTTTTTGCTTCTATCTCTGATTAATTCTTTTTCAGACTGTTATTTAGACAGGAATGAAACTGGAAAGTAGTCTCTGAAATTTATTACGAAGTCAACCACCCTGTAAAGAAGGAAAACCGAATCCCCCCTTAATTTAACAGTACTTTTGCCAATTCAGATATTAGCAACACCAGCTGAAACAAACACTTGGGTTTATGCCGATAGTTTATCAATGTCAAGCTATCTGCTTGAACACCGCTATCTGTTAGATCACACCAAAAAAACCGAATAAAGAAAATAAATTTATGGCCTCCAAGCTGCAAGCCAAAAGACAGCTTCCTGTCTCAAGGTAAGCACATTAATTTCTTTTCCTATTGAAAGCAAAGACTGACCATAAATAAGGTATAAACATCTGGGGTGTTTAATTTCAAAACATCCTGTTTTTAATCAGACTGACATGACTCAGAATCTAATCCAATCTGACGGCAGACCAAAACAAAAATGACGCACATGCACAAAGAAAAGACATTTGAGTGCGTTCAAGGGGAGAATCGCTTTTCTTACGTAATGGTTCATATTACCAGTTTTCTTACGCAATGATTGATACCAAGTGCACCTGTGTAATGAAATAACAGAGTGTACAGATATATTAACAGTTTGGCAAAGAGTGTACAAAAATACACGAAGTCCTGCTTTGCCTCTGTTGAAACTTTAACCTTAACCAATTTCGCGGGCAAGACGAGTATGAGAAGGGAGGAGTAGAGAAATGACATCTCGATGACTCACACTCATATGTCGACTCTGAACTGAGTCATTTTTGGACGTCTGCCTACCTCCAAATGTTTGGGTCATTTGTCATTACAAACTGAATGGCAATTATTGGAAGTCATTTATGAACAAGAAATGACTACTTCCCCCCCCATCGAGTCTTTGTCATGGAAACGAATTGAAAGAATTCAATCAAGTGAAACGGCATATTTTTGGTTTACCCCTGTTCAATACAGCGATATAGGCTCAATGTGAGGTAACAAATTTATTGTGACAAATACTCTCGTGTCAAATGCAGATCAAAAGCCTACAGAATTAGGGTAATATAATATCTTAACCGGGAAATAAATCGAGCCTTAGGTACTGTGTGAGGTTAGCATTTCCAATGATACAAATATCATCCTTCACTCATATATCAATCCCACATTTGTATCTTGCAAATGAACACCCTTGCATTGGTGCTGGTTTCGGTATTTATGAAATCTTTAGAATGGGCATTTTCAAGTGATGGTCACTTGGGGTTGATCATGGAGGATCCTTCCTCCATGGGTTGATTAACCCTGCTTTAAAGATTTTTACAGACTGGCCTAAAGGCATGAAAAGAACACAGTTCAAATTTATGACATTTAAGGAATGTGTGATTACAATAAATCTTTTTGTATTAAAGACGGATATGTACGCAATACACAAAATTAGACTTATTCATTAAATTTTTACATGCGACTGTCCTGTGAAATAGCGTCTTACGACCTAAAACTTAATCAGTGGTTTTGATTCAAAACCTAGGGGAAAAATTAGTGAAGCAGTTTTTCTGAACTGATTAACTGTTTCCATCTTTGGACAGCTGGATTAAATTAATATTGACACTGTGCCATAACAAAAGGTCCTGGTTATATCAACGACATGTGCGTGCATTTTTCTATGGGTGACCTTTGTCTCTGGTATGATAGGGAGATAATGAAGACGGCCTCTGGTGAAAATGACAAGAAGCGACCTTGCTGGTCTACAGCTTAAGGCTTCGTGTCGTAAGATTATTTGGCTCGGGATGAACCTGGTGAAACGACCGTCAGTCTCGGAGCTGGATTGAGGAATCCCTTTCCTCATTGTCGGGCGCAGGGATGACACTGTGGAAGAAACTACAAGAAGAAATGCCTGTCTTGATAGCCATCACAGGCACTGCTTGTCGGAGGGGGGAATTGAAGGGTGCAGACCACTAATTCAAGTGAGAATTTCTGGCCAGCTCATTAGCATTAAAAGTGCCCCCACAGTATCTTTTGAAAAGGAGATTGTTTGGCCCCCAAAATGGTGAGATTGTGTAAATCGTTGCCAGGATCAACTCCCTGGGTCTTTGAGCTTTCATATGAGAGCAGAAGGGCTAAAAACCACGGTTGAAAAAAAAATGGTCCTAAGTACCTGAGAAAGTTGAGGATTGCCACTTGAAAAATGGCTGCAATCAGACTTCGGAAAAATCACTTTTCAGGGAGTGATTTTGTTTTGCAGGAACAATTAAAAATGTAATTGGTTAACCCACAAAAAAATTGAAAAGAAATTGAAAGATGAGGGATTAGACGATAATTTAATTTGTGGTTCTGAAATCTCAGGGATG
>NW_019091571.1:258139-296728 GCF_001949145.1 Acanthaster planci | reverse complement strand
CAGCCTTTCTTGCCTCCAGGGATCCCCATTCGAAAACTTGTGTGCATGCCAAAGTTATATTAAGTTGCTTTCAGGATCACCTCAAAGAAAAAAATGCGTACTTGGCAATGGCAAAAGCCTCTCTTGCAAGCATGTACATGTACAGACACATAAAGTGGTAAACTCTAGTGAGGATGTGAAGTGTTGTTTACACAAAACATTTCAAATCCTATGGCAGTCTAACCTAACTCTACATCTGCAGTAACCCTACTCGTCAGGCCCATCGACATTCCTCTAAACCATCTCAGCTCCATTCAGAGTATACAGCTGGATTAATGAGCTCTGCGTTTAACTGAATTGCTACTGCCTTCCTCATGTGAACAGTCCATGTTGTCTACGGGGACCAATTTTGGGGAACTTAAAAGCCTGCAAATATTCTGACTGGCAATCTCTAATCCATGATAAATATGAATGAACTTACCGTTGCAATGTCTTTACTGGTGATGAGAGTGTCAAAGGTCACCTCAATGTCATGGTCTGGTAACACGGCACCTTTGGTCTCAGGATCATACCCAAGACCGCATAGTGCACCGGTTAATCTGGTGTTCTTCTTATCTCTCCTGATGGAAAAAAATGGTGAAACAATAGTGGCAATGCTCAAGTCAGCACCAACTGTCAAAGTATTACATACAAAGTGAATGGACCAGATATGCAACGATAGACGTGATAAAGCAAACCACATGGGGCACTGTGTCGAACCATGGTAACCAACTGTGAATATTCATGATACAAAGCATCAGGTCATTTTCGGTTGCGCATCTAACATAAACCCTGGGAGTGAAGTTGTTGAAGTTCTAACAGAGCTGAATTTGTTGAAGGCCAAAGATGCCAAAGATGCCTAAAAATTGATGCCTGTCAATGAACCAATAGCCTTTTCCGGGATACCTAGAAAGCAACATGGTAAAGACAGTGTGACGTCATTACACCCTAGCATACCAGCAGAGGTTGAATCTTCCATATTTGTACCACACCATCAAGGTGACCTGTTTGATTTCAAGCATGTTGGAAATTTCTTGTTCCCTACTAGAGCAAAGTACCATTCTTTGATTAATTTTTTCTCCAAGTTGTGAAGTTTCAAATTCTGGTATGACGTAATCTGAACATCATTCAAAATGCAGACCTGTGCCAGAGCGCCCTCATACAACATCACAAGGAGCCATTACAGCCTACCTGAGTTCCATAACTGGAGCAAAGAGAATGCAGATCAGAGCGGGCAGGTCTGGTATGTTGGGCATCAGCGTGGTGTCTCTCGCCAACAATGTGTTGCCTGCATGGTTCAGGCCTACATGGGCTGCCACCATCATCTTCTCATACTTCTCCTCGGGGGCGTTGCTAAGGGCCACCGAGTTGACGCTATCCCTCTCCACTTTGGTTGACCTAGAGTGTCAAACACAAATGCTCACGTCGTACACTGGAGACCGTCACATGTCACAATGCCAGATTGGTAACAACTACCACAATCTAAATCGATGACGTATTTTGAAGTTAGCTACATATGGGCAATTCCATGGTAACAGAAAGACATTAGGAGTTTGACACCCATCAACAGTGGGAGCTGTTGTGTTAATACTTTGTTACACTACCAAAAGGACCACTGGACAACTGACTAACCTTAGTCTCCCGACACGGGTCATGCTGCCGAAGCTGATTTCATAGGGACTATTAGGGCCTCGAAGAGATGCCTGGAACCAAGATAGAAAGAATGAATGAATTACAGATAGTTAAATAAGGGCCTTTTTGTATATGCAAAAATGGATTATAAAAACTAAGATTTTTGGTGAACATTTATGCCATGTACATAAGCGCCAGGCAGAAGAAAAACTGTCAAATTGTTTAATGTTAATTTTGGAAAAAAAGAAACTTCATATTTCATTTTCTTGCCTGCAGATGGATTTCTAAAATACCAATGTGAAATTCAAAACAAAATAGTATTTTTCATCTCATATTTGCTATGAAACTGAAAGATACAGCAAAGAAATCCACCGATAACAGATTTTCAGGTGTTCATTTATCCTCACTGCTCTTACAAGGTAACACAATGAACTGGTCACTCCAACAAACACTTGCCGTGGATTGCCTGCTGCCATATGGCACATGCACATTGAAGTCTTGACCTGTGTAATTTGTTTGAACAAATCTAATCGAATAAGAGCTTGGAGAAATGACATCATTCATCCTGCAAAAATCAGCCAACTGCCGTGCCTTGGTGAGCAAATCTAAAGCACTGGGTTACAGTTAACTACAGTAAATGCTATCTGCACACTTTAGTTGGGTTTCTTTTTGCAATTTTGCAAGTTACTTCACAAATATGCAAGTTACTTTGCCGAGCCTCAATCTCTCCATTGATGTCTTTCAAAATGACATTTTTGTTGTGATGGGCGGCACGTACCTTGCCTCGAGGCCTGGCTCTCTGTTCCCTAGTTCCCAGTTGTGTTGCCCGGGGAACTTCCACCCAGCCTGAGTCTGCAAACTTGTAGTCAGCCTCCTCCTGTCTCTGTAGGTTATTGAGCTGTGTACACGGGCGACAAGACCATCATTTCAACCAAACTATTGATTACCTTTTTTTCTATATTTTTGCATTTATGAGTAAGTAAATTCTAATCATTAACCAGGACTGTCAAATATCAACCCACATTGACTGAAAGGTAAATTGAATGGATTCTTCACTGTACATCCCACCCAATCAATGTGCAAACAGAAGTGCTTACATCTTGGGAGTATAATATCGACTAGCTTTCATCACCAGACACATTTTGGATTTTTTCCACCTGCTTTCCCTGAGGAAGTTGTCGAGAAATTATTCATACAGCACAATTGCCACTTCACCATAAAAATAGCAATGACTTCCTTGGAACTCTTCTCTGACTAACTTGGTTCTGTGAGTGAAAATGAAAGTAACTAGCTCAGAGAGAAAAAAACACACTTGTGGTCTCACTTGTCATTTTGGTCTGCGTTGGTCATGGAACAGAGAGTCATTGGGTCAAATTTCTCCAAAGCAGTTGCGATTTTTATACTACAGCTATATGTAAATCCAATAAGCCTTTTGCGAGTTGACCCAAATCTGGTACACTGAGTTCTTTAAATTCATGTGAACATAACAACTTGAATTCTCCATACTAAAACCACTTTTGCTATACCTCGTGACTCGGGCAAACGTTTTGCTTAGTTACATTAGAAACGCTTAGAGACACTGTTCTTAATGAATAAGAAGGGCACAAAGGAACCAGTCCATTCCAGAGATGGTGGTCGCTATGCAATTTAGCTTGCCCCGAATCAAGAGGTAGCAACAGGGTCTGTAGTCTGGGGCATTCAAATCTTTATGTTTAGGAGCAATCAGATAACTCAGTGTACCAGATTTTATTCAAATTGAACTTGCAAAAGGCTGATTCCAAACAAGCAATAAAAACCAAATTGTTAGGGTGTGTGTACGTGTGCTTGCTATTCAAATATTCAATTGATGATTGGATATTCAAACATTTGGTTCAATGGATTTTATTCAAATTTAACTTGCAAAAGGCTGATTCCAAACAAGCAATAAAAACCAAACTGTTAGGGTGTGTGTACATGTGTTTGCTATTCAAATATTCAATTGATGACTGAATATTCAATCATTTGGTTCGATGGAGACAGCACTAGCCGTAGTATTACTTGGCTGTGGCCAGCAATGATGCACATGCCTATGGGAAGTGGTTGCAGCAGCAAGCCAATGGCTACCCTTGATACACACAGTATTCCTAGCCATAGCCGTACTATTTGGACAAAGCTTAGCAGCAAGAGCATCTGCCCAACTTTCTTTCTTTTGCTGAATCTTTACATTTATTTCTCTCACTGAGCTGTGATCTATTGCCATTGCATCTATGAATCCTAGATTCAAAGACTCCCCCCCACACACACACATGGAACTGTGTATTGCCTGCAACTGGGGACCCCCTATTGTTCCTCTTTTGTTTGTACTTTAATTTTTTTAGAAGACCACCCATATGTTTTGTACTCAGTTGTCAATCGCGGACCCTCTGTCAATCGGGGACTTTGTTGTCCTCTATTGTTCAGGGTCCCCAATTGAATGCAGAAACAAACTCACACACACCCACAAATCTGTAATTTACTGCTTTGGATTAAAAACTTGGGATCTCAGGATAACATGTCAGAGGTCCAATGCCTGATGTACAGAACCTTGTGAGCCAGAACCCACTTAAGAAACAAGGAGAAACCTGAACTTGTCTCTCATTACCTGTCAACATTAGCCTGAGGGAATGTACAAAGCCAGACTGCATTCTGCTTGTGATCAAAGCCACAACCCTGGGGAATTGAATCTCAGAAATCTTGCGGGCTTCTTGAATGTATGCTAGGTGTAATTGACCAGAAATTGTAGAGACCTTGCCGATCTGATCCAGCCTGAATTGAAATCAGTTTCCAGGAAATGCATGCCCACTTCTGTGTTACGGAAGCTTCCAAAATAGCATTATTCCCTTTTGCTTGAAATTTCTCGCTGGTCACAAATGTAGGACTAAAACGCTGCAGACAGCTCAGCAATTTCATTTCTTTTCCTTTGTGACAGGAGTGTCATTTGACATTAGGGTCATTACTTAGGGGTCACAATTTTTCATGTCCCTGTCACACCTGGCACATGATTTTGTAAATTCAGAACATATTTTCTAATCCCGAAAGTGATGGATTAATGCAAATTTGCTGCCAAACAAACAGAAATAGTTGAAATCCAAAAGTTGGACACTTTTGTGTCCCTGTTACATCTGACCTTTGTTATTTGACATGGAAATATCACCGGAATTGATTTCAAACTATTACTATTGTTTGGCAGGTAATTTGAATTCACTCATCACTCTTGGAAATTAGAAAATGTGTTCTGAACTTAAAAAATCATACGTCTAATGTGACAGGGACTAGAACAAAATGGAACCCTAATTTCTGGAATTACCCATCTACAAATTCTTTTTTTCTTCCCCCCACTCAGGGGCCCCATTCCATCCCCTAGGACATAGCCATCAAGTTGCTGAGATAGTGGTAAAACGAGACCTGATGAAATCATGGTTACCTTGGAGACGTAGGGCTCCTCTGCTCGGTCAGCAACTTCTTCCCTGACCAAAATCTGATTGATGTGAAGCGAAGGTTCCTTGGAGCAGTCGTATAGATCCACACGCAGTGTACCACTCACCACTGAGAACACCTGCCCAAAAAAAAATAAAAAATTGGACACACTTCCAATATAAAGCCAAATTTATGCAGATGTTTTGCTAACGTGAATATGGCCAGAACTACTTTTCTGCATCAGAAATAAACCAATTCATATATTTTTGAACATCACTAATTAATTAGAAATCAAAACTAAACTCTCAACTGCACTTTAAAAGGATAGTGTATGCATACAAAACCCAGATAGGTCTTTAAAGATGAGATGTGTTGAAGAAAATCATCAAAGGATGATACGGAAAAACCAGTCGTTGGATAACTATCCACAAAACAGGTTGCTCTAAATCTCAGTGAGTGAACGTGGGACGTGCACGGATATCGAAAATCTAAGAAAATAAAAATGAGTCAAACTACCATGAGATAACCAGAATAGTTTTGGCCAACTTTAGTGCATACTGCTTGGGAGTTTTTGATCAGGGTTTTGTCCTTGTTTTACTTCAAATCCCCCCCCAGACAAACATTCCTCCTGACATAGAATAACAAAGATCCTTTGCAATTAGATTGCAAATTTGTAAGATGGCAATGTTGTTGTGGCAAGTGTTCGATCTGGCTGTTATTGAGAATGTAGAATGGTATAAGAACAGCCCGAAGACTTAGACAGCAAGACAGTCTTGTTTGTGCTTAGAAGCCTTGAGGTAGGAGAGTTTTTTGTTGTTTGTAGGGCTTGTGATTCAATTTTACACAAACAAGTTGATTCGAGTTGAAATGGTGCCAAAATTCAGAATGGAAGAAAAAAAATTTATAATCCAAAATAAATTGGTGAAAAGATGACATCATTATGATGTCCTTTCAGATTTGCTAAAGAAAGACACATTTATTGTCCCTCTAAGATTCAACATGATCATAAATTTCTTGTTTTGCAAATCACAAAATTGCATTTTTGATGATCTCATCATTACATCGCCAAAATTCAAAAGACTTCAACTTCCATGATTGAACAAACTACAGAAAGAGGCTTTACATTTTTTTTTCACACTTCAAGTACACCGTAAAGAATAAAAAAAACAACAACCGGATATGATCAAACAATTAGAGAAAGATCAGCTGCAGGTGTGATCAGGATATCAATTGAATTATCACATATTACATGTCCCAGTTTGGGTCAACGCCAAGTGTCAACATGACTTGTGATGACATCATCATGACATCATGGTTTGGCATACATATTCAGAGGGCGGTCTGAAGGGAGCTGGATTAGAAAAAAAAGAGTCCTGCAGTGGGGTGGAGACCAGAAACATGTGTTATCCTGAGGTTTAAGGAGTGGAACAAAACTTTTAAAGAGCTGCTTCACTGAACAAGCTTAAATCTTCTACTCAGTTGCAATGAACTTTACATGGACACACTTTTTGTGCAGCTTTATGATCTGCTGCAAACTTGAAAAACAATTTGACATCATTTGAGGTGAGGTATATTTAAAAGTGCACTTTTAAAACCAATTAGAATTGTCGAAGCTTTCATATGCAAATACTACATTGTCTGTGAGTTTTTTCTGTCATTCTGAACACACGAAATATTAAAGGGTTAGATACTAAAAGAAAAATGAAACAAAAAGCCAAGCCAATAAATTATCATTTACTAAAGAGTTGGGAGGCACCAAAGTTTGCAGTAATTTCAAGTGGCAAATGTAAAAAAAAAAAATCTAGGAGAATTCAAATATGGCAAAGTACCTTGGGATGATTTCAAAGATGGATTTGCACCAGGGAGATATAAATTAATTTTGGACTTTTTGCCTTTACACCTTCGGATGCCTCGCAGGTTTTGTTTTGTTTCAGTTTTTGTTTTGTTTGAGTTTAATCCTCCAACGAAATGAAAACCATTTTTCCTCTCTGGCATGGAACAACGAACTTGAAGAGGATTTTCCAATTAGATTACAAACCTTAGGATGGAAAGGTTGCCATGGCAACTCTCTGCTTCTCAAGCCCTTCAATTTCAAACAACAGTGACGGGGAGAGAATGTTAGCAACAACCGTGGAAAGGTCTAATAACAGCCTGAGGCCCTAAGAGGGATACATGGACAGCAAGGTTGCTTGTTTTGCGTTGTTGAACTCTGGGAGAAAACAAGGTAAGAACAGTAACAAGTATCACATTACACACGCCTCTCAGGCTGTGACGATCCGAATAATTGCATATTTGAATTTTCGACTTTTCTAACAGTTAAATGTTCAAATGTTTGGCTGTACCAGCACTTCAGAACAGGGGCCTATTGCCAAAATGGGGTGGCTCTAACCATCGTCCTACCCTTATATGTTGATTTATCCCCCGAGTCCTAGCAAGATCATACACTGATAAAAATTAAACTAGAGAGAGTTCTTATTTGTAACATCCTGAAATGCACTTTCACAATTCAATTATGTCACCAAACAACTGGATTGTTTTTTATTTTTTTTTTTATTGGCATGATTTTGACTACTAAACATTTGAGAATTCAATTCAATATAAGTTTATTATCCCATTAAAGGGAAATTCCTTTGGCCTTTTTACAAACAAAACGAACACTAAAAAAATACAGAATTTAAGAATCAATAAATTTAAGAAAAAGTAAATCTTAAAATATCTGGCCATCAATTGAATATTCAAATATTTGGCATAGCTCTACATGGGATACCATTTTCATCTTCAAATCCCCACCTTTTCAGACAAAAGAAGGAAATTTCCAATTGCACAAGATTTTGTACCGTGTTTTCCTATTTGTAATGGCCCGCCGTGAGAAGTTTAAAAAAGGAAATTACCTGGGTTTAGGAAAAGCTGCATGCTTGCTAACAACTTTAATGGTACAGTTATGATTAATTGGCCAAGCTGCGCGGGGTACTTGTCATAATTGGCCAAAGCAAACCAGTCAGGATAAACTGACAAGTACTATGCCCTGCTGCCAACAATCTTTGCCAAGATGGACAGTGTGTGAGCAAGGCCAGAGGATAGGGCAAGCCAGCTGGGTAAGCTACAGCCACAAGATGTTCCCCTGCTTGTTACCACCGACTTTTGTGCTCATTCTGTTAAAAATGGGTTCAAGAGCAGGGACGGGCCGCTTCACTCTTACCACTAGCATCAAGGAAGACTTTGCTTTCCTCTTGTTTGACAGCAAGACAACACTCCGACCATTCCTACATGAAGTCAGCAGATGACTTTTGACCTTTTGCTAATATTTCTTAGTACCATTTTTAAGTCACTCAAAAGCATGGTGGTGGAAACAAGTGTTTAACACTCCCAAGTCTCACTCTAATATTGTCAAAACATTTTTGTGACAAGTTTAGATAACCATCATGACTCAACCATCAGAATTCCTCAGTTGCAATAAATACAATGTAGTTAGAAAGTTTAAAGTCCCCATACAAATCTTGCAGAACAGAAATTTCATTTCATTTCATTTATTTTATTATAACAAATATAAATTAATATAAATATAAAATTATAACAAATAGTCAATTTTCTCACCTCTCATGGATATATTTGCAGGGATTTCAAACTGTGTAACTTAACAAAAATAGATGACAGGCTAAGCACTTTCTAAATTGATACAGGGAACAAATGAGCTCAAGACTTATGTGATGGAGTCCATTCCCTGGAGTCCAGGAATGTTTTTGCTTAAAGATTAAAGCAGTCAGTGTTACTAAATTTGGGATGGGGCAATTTGTTAAAGTCTCCTTGTTGAAAGATATACCACAGATCCTCCTGGCTCCTGTGATCAGATGGTGTCTGAGTGACAGTTTGATTGGATTGAAAGCTGTGATTGGATTTTCTCTGACTATACTCCACGCAACAGCTCCTGGGGCCGTTGTTCACGGTTCATTTCCACCTGCTCAAACCACCTGCCTCATGATTCCAAATAATAACCCAAGAAATCCAAGGGAAACATTTCTCTTTTGTGGGAGGTAATCCAAGCCTAAATATAGTTCGGGCTTGGGGAAATCTCACTCACTGAAAATGGGAGAGCCTGCACGCTGGAATGACAATGAATGCAGCTGCTGTTTATAAAGCACAGAGGTCACAGTAACACAATCAATAGCACACTCAACTTGGAGAGCTCACTCACGGAACATCAACTCCCAATCAATTCAATGCATGGCTCTTTTAGCAAAATTAAACCCCTCAGCTCAATGTTATAAGGAATAAATGTTCCAAAGTTCAGGTGAGTTGTACTATAAACTGTTCAACCACTGCAACACCGTCAAGCAACCAGCTTCCTAGACTTAGGATAAAGTACATGATGAATGGGCGTGAGTGCTATGCAGGGAATAATTTCATTAGGTGACAGACTGAATATCCTCTTCCACAAGACCAGGCGTAATGCAATGGCAAATACAATCAGTCAATAAAATACTAAAAGGAGTCAGGGATATATTCCTTCGTGTCCCCATTTAACCTGATTTCCATTTTCAAGGGTATTTTGGTTCCCTTTTTGTATGTTAAGGCAAATTTAATTATATTTTTGAAAAAAGTTCAACTCTATTCAATACCTGTAGCTAGTTTTGTCTTAAGATTTCTCAAATTTGAGGACATTTTGCTGTTGTGCATGTTGTCAACTTTGATCATCTGTCGTTCCAGTTCAAAAATAGTAGGCCAGTAAGCAACATTCTTTCACAAACATTAAATACACTGCAAAATATGGATTCCCAATGTAATGAGAACCCCTTATGAGCACTGTCCTCCTATGATGACAACAGCAACAACACCCTCATTTGTCAGGACAAGCACAGAAAATATTACATGTTTAGTTGCAGGAAAACATGTTCCTGTGTAAAATCTACTGACCTCCAGGATGTGAAAAACATGTATCGAGTTTGTACATGTTTTGGGGGGTAGGTCACTGATTTCAAGATTTTAGAGTATTTTTTTACTTAAAAAAAGATTGCCCGCTTTATACCTATTACTTCAATTACTGTCCCTGACAAATAAAGCGCTGTGGACTTGAACAAGTTCTGCCTCTATATACTTAGCATATGTGCGATGGACTGGTAAGCTTTGTGGCAAATTTGAAGACCCAACTGTGTTCATGTACTGTATTTGTAGACATTAATGTCCATTTTTTTTAATCCAAACATTGGAAAGTGTATCTGTTTTCTGGAATCTTTTCTTTCCTCAGTCATCTTGCAAACAAGAATGGTGGAATACAAACAAGTTTTTTCTTCAGTCTAGAGCCCCAATGGCAACAGTGAGTAAAGAGGACCATGGAATAAACAAGGGGCAGTGATTCCCAACAGCCTTAAATTATAGCAGAGCAGCAGGCAAAGCCAGTGTGGAGCACGGAGTGCAAAGCGCAAAGCCCCTATGGCATGGGGTCCAGGGCCTGCTTCAGGGCCGCGGGAAACTTTGGATTCTAGATGCTCTGCGGTGCAATCTGAGGTATTTCCCGGGCACTTTCTTCTGACTCTGAGAATCAAATTCGCTTGTGTTTACAACTTGTAAAGAAGGTCAGGTTGTTATTGGGAGGGGGGTTTGGTCACCCAATGTGGAACTTTTTTTCTGGGGCATTTTCTCTTTTTACTGACCAGAACCAAGCATAGGGTTCGGGGGTTACAGGCCTGAGGAAACAAATGATGAGTTTGACTGAAATGATGAGGTTTAACTGGAAGAGAAATTCCCTCACGTTTTATGGGAGCACTGTAACTGGTTCCCGAAGCAACAAAGCGAAAATGATACGACCGGGAAGATTGGAACCAGTCCAGAATTTGCTGCTTACGTACTGCGTCTGGGTAGGATCATTAATGCTACTGCAAGTGCAATACTGTTTTCTGCTGGCAAACTCATCATGTTCGTTCCACAAAGTGTGGTTAAGTTCTTTGCACTTAGATAAACTTTGAGGACAGTGGAGAATGGGGAAAATCCAACAGCCCCCCCCTAAAAAAAAATAACAGGGTGGAGAAAATTTTGGCGGGCTGGAAAACTTTAGCAGGGCCCCCTAACATTTTGGCCAACCCTTCTAAAACCCCTCATGGAGAACACTGGTGTCCTTATGAGACATCATTTCCAGCAAACAATGTTGTAATACTGCCTATAAAACTCCACAATTTTTCTTGATTTCCGAGTAGCATGCCATGATTTGTTCTGTCGGGCCTGTTTGGTCACTTTCATGCAAACAAAACAAAGTGTCAATGGAAAACTCCCAAAGGCTGGCACGATTTAACAAAGAAAAAATTTTATCAGAGGAAGTATAGAGGGGCCTCTGCTCCTTTACAGTTCACAACTGAAATAATCAGAGACTATCGGGCTGAAGACTTTTTTCAGAGATGATGAAGCTTGGACGCACTGACTGCCATTTCAACATGTAATACACGCATTTTAGAATAATCAGTGATACTAATGTTATGATGAAAATCTATTCAAATTAAACTACAAAACCTTTACAAGAAAGCAGAAGTTATTTTGCAATGTATGAGACAGGAGAGCCTTTAATATGAATAAAAAGAGACTTTGAAACCCTTCTTGTTCTGCTTGCTAAACCAGACTGGAGGTATTCTGTCATTATTTCAGACATTTGGGGGCAAAAATGTTGAGAGAGAAAGAGTTTACCTTAGCTGTCATGATTCTGTTGCAGGCCAGCTCAGCCAGTCTCTGTGTCGCTACGGGCAACCACTGGTTGTTAGGCAGGTGATAAAATGGTTTGATCTCACAAAGCACACATTCAAATGCCTGGTGCAATAAAAAAAAGAAGAAATTATTTTGACAACTGTTCTTGAAAAGGATTTTTTTTAGTTCACAGCTTGTCTGAATTAGCCAGTCCCAAATTCCTGGCCATGTCAAGCATGCCATCTTCTGGTAACAGAATCTCCATCCGCCTGGTAAAGTATCTAGACCACCATGGTCCATTGGTGACAGTGTCCTCCTTGTACATGTATGTGATAGTATAGAGGTTTTTCTGGTGACGTAGCATGACGGGCAAAGTCACTTTATGAAGTGCACGATGTCCCTGGAGGCCCGTGCATTTTCGAATCTGTATATTTTTATTATCAATATCACGTACCAGCACACCAGAATGTTAAGAAACGTTTCCGTGCACATCTGTTTAAAGTGAACGCTGACCGTCAAAAATCATGGGACTGAAAATCCTCTATAGGGTCATAGTTCCGTTCATAGGCAAGACACTTTGCAGCAATTTTGTTTCTCTCAACCCAAGAGAAAGAAGTCAGAATGTAAGGGAAGAGAACAAGGATGTACTCATCTTGAGCTGCTGCATAAATCTGATCACATGACCTAATGAAAGGAACGAACATGTCAGGTGCTTCAAGGCATCTGCAGAACTACTGCATGAACACTAGGTAATTATTAGACTATTGAGGGAATGAAAGTGTGATGGGTGGTTTTATGCTGGTATGTTTCAATTTTTGCACATCAGTTTCAAGTCTTGTTCTGTGAAACACCCTTATGTCCTATCTATAGTATGTGCCCGGTGCACGTAGTATCAAAATCTCTCAATAAAAACTTGGCACATGCGGCGCGTCCTGCGCAACATGATGCAGAAAACAGCTGAGCTTGTGTGAAGTCGAAGTTCAACAGTCAAATGCCATCACTGGTTGCATTGCCCATGCCTGTGACGATGATGACTGCCGTGTATGCATGTTAGAAGCTATAAAATAGGAGTCAAATTTCATATGAACCAGAGAAAAGTTCAAAAACTGTTTGGTAACTTTAATCATCCATTTGTAAAGACCTCAGACAGTTTCCCTATTTCACAACATGAAACTTGACCGTGTATTAACATTTGATCATGCCCACTGAGAAGTGATGATGCCTGCTGCATAAATCATGCGCTGGTACCTGCAAATGAGACAGTTTAATTGATTCTGATTGGTCAAGAGTCTGTGTGTACACGGCTCACCGTGCACACGCTAAGTCCATATAAGGAGATTATTTTGGATAACTTGCACAAGGAATATACCATCAAATGGATGGAGGTGTTTGGGAAAATGAAAGTAAAATTCTAGAACAAAATCGTTAGAAATCCATCATACTGGTATAATCTTTCGACTCTCAAGACTAAACAAAAATTACATGTACTTGGCCAGCTTAAACTAATGTTTAAGACCAGCCAGGATTTTCCAGGACCCTTTCCAGGAGATCAGAACGAATGCTGATAATGCCCTCACCTGCAGCTAGGGCGTCAGTCATGTCCATTCTCCTAAGCTGGTCTTAAACGCATGTTTAACCACTTGCTGCAGGGGAGCCTGGCTTGGGACAGGTACTCTTTATGTGCACAGCCGGGTGTCCGAAATTTGACAAAGGGAACTGGGCCTTGTAACAAAAGACTGTACTCGTAACAAAATACTGAGCTGCTGGGAATTACCAACATTTTTTCACTGTTCATAGTGGAGATAATCCAGCATTGTTTCAAAACAGTATACCACTGTTTGTGGCATTTAGAGTGAGCAGATTACAACAGGACAAAAGCGCTCCACCGCTGCAGTGATGAGCCACACAGTACCGCTGCATGCTAACCTGGCCCAAGTGAAAAGACATCGTCAGCAGCACACTGTGCCAGTTTCGTGGACAAAAGAAAATTACATAACACAGCACAATCTGGGATCTTTTTACTAGGTGGCAGGCCTGGCTGAAATACTCCAATGTCAATAGATGTTGTCTGTTAAATTAGAGTAGCCACCAGACAGTCATTTGTTTGAAAGTGTCCAGTAAACAAAGATATGAAATTTTTAAAGAATTTTGAAAACAGAAAAAAATGAAAAATACTCTGGCCCAGCAGAACCAACATTTATAAATGTCCCCGGCCCGAAGTGGTTAAGACTGGACAGGCACATATTTATTCCCATATTAAAACCATCCACATCATAAACTAGGCTCTCAATCAATAGCAATAGGTTAAATCTGTCCGAGGTATTATGAATAAGTAATATGAGACACCATTTTTGACGAATTCATTGATAGCTATTTTTTTTCCCACATACCTGGAACGGTATTTCCAGTAGACTCTTGGCCATCTTTCTCAACTCCTGCCTATCAACTTCCCCTAGGTTTCCATAGTCCAAATAGAACACCTAAAAACATCAAGGCAAAAAAAAATCCTAAATCTTAATGCGATAGATTCGGGGGGGGGTTAAGAAATCTTCATGAAAAGAAAACTCCAGATCTTTCATCTTAGAAAAAAAGATTCCCCAAAATACATGACAGTTTTCACAAAATATGACAATTTCCATGACATTTAAGGCAATTTTGCAGAGAAATGTTGTTGGGTATAATACACTGGAAGACAGCTACAGACAGAATTAAAGACTGGCAAGGACATCCTGTCAATTTATCATTCCTTAATCGCATCAAAAAATCACCCATCAAAACCAACCACTGCATGATTTGGATTTGCCGGACTTTTCCAAAACTTTTCTCTCTCTGAAAATAGGATTCCCCAATTTCCGTCGCTTATCCATGATTTTTCTTCCTCTGACAACAGGATTCCTGGGCACTCTATTTTCTCCATTTCCATTGCTTTCCATGACTTTTCTTCTTCTGACACAGGATTTCTGGACACTCTAGTTTCTCCCAAAATTTCCATTGCTTTTCCATGACTTTCCAGAGCATCATACTTCCAGGATTCGTTTTCGGATATACCATGTTCTACAATTGCACCAAGAACAGTTTCCTTGAAATTTGAATTGCAAAGTCCGTCTAAAATGAGACCATTCTTTTATTCTTGAAGTTGTCTTTGAACAAACCAACTTGTGAAATGTAAATAACATGGATCACTCCGACACAACCACACCTCACCCTCAAACCTACCCTGACTTTGGGTCCGTTTGTCTGCACCGCTTCAATGCGGGCTCGGTAATACTTGCGGTCGTTCTCCTCATCAACGAATGGAGCCAGGCAATACACACCTGCCTTAGGAAGTTCATCAAGCTAGGAAAGAAATAACACCCTGATAACATCAAGTAAAAAACTCAACAAATTCTAAACGAATATGTATCTTTAAAGCCAGACTGGCTGACACATTCCAACGAGATTCTGCGTAACTTCAATGGCCCCTAGGGGGTTAGAGAATATTATTTGTAATGGCCTTTCTGCTTCCCTGAAGATTTCCTGACAGTAAGGTTTAACGTGTAAAAAGCAGAGACTCAAATTAAAATCTTTCAGCTGTGCATTTTTAGTCTCAGAAATTCATCCCCCCAAAAAGCAGTTGTAGATATTTATGTTGTGTGTAATCAGCCGACGTGACCCTGGCAGACTTGGTGGTTGTGCGGTAAGATATCTGCACTAGTAAGCATTAGGTTGTGGGTTCAAGTCCCACACGAGTCAGCTTCAGTGGGCATCAAGGTCTTGGGTAAGGGATCACAAAATGGAATTTCTGTTTCCAAAAACAACTACCAAATTTTTTGTCATAAGTAAAAGAATCTTCATCCAAAACCCCAAACAAAAAAAAAAACGGCACTTGATGAGAGATATCCATACGTTGGTGAAGAGTAAAAAATACACCCAATATAGAAATCATTTCACGACTGCAAAGCAACAGAAAGTGTATCCATGCTTACAGCTTTATGGCCGTCGCTGACGGGATAATGCATGTGGAAACATTTTGAAGGCTATAGTGCGCCAACTGATTGAAGGATTGAGGGTAAGATCGATAGCTTGATCATTTCACTGATGGATCCCGTTTAACTACCAGCTCTGCAATAAACTCACCGGTATCTTTTCGATACTTGGACCGTTGGTCTGTCTCATGATGTTGTCCAACTGTTTGAAGGTCTCCTGGTCAGCGTAGTGAGCCCAGAATCGATTCCCGTCCACAACCTACGGAGAAACACAAATAACAATCCTCCTAATGAAGCAATGAGAGTTTTATTTTCATTATAAATCTTGTAGACCACGTGGTTTAACAGCGTTTTCAGATTATGGGTGGATACAATATCAGTGAAAAGAAAGAGAACATTTTCGTACAAATGGTCACCAATGGAACATAGCAAAGCAGCTACACTTGCCCATCCAAATCAAGCTCATAAACAAAGCTACACAGGTCTCATAAGATTTCAGCTGGTAACCAGCAGGTAATGTTAACATTACCTCAGTGACAAAGACATCAATCCAGTTCTTTTTGGCTGGTGGGAGGGGAACCTGTCTAGGTGCACTGGTGTCTACGGAGGCTGATAATCTACAAAACAGATTTTTAAAAAAATGTGTAAATGATTCTAATATTTCAGGCTTTTTTGTGAGCTAATTTCCACAAGAGATTTCTGCACAGCACAGTAAAGTTGATGAATAAAAAACACTGGAAAGCTGGTATTTTCAACTCATTTTCATATTTTTCACCCCAAAAGGTATTTATCAATGGGAATAAATTGGTTATGATATTAATAGGATAGGTTTGTTTGAAATTAGTACATTTAAAAATTGGCTTGGGGCCTGGGGACAGTAATGGACTCAAGCACGGTCCATTACTGTTCTAGGCCTCTAGTCAGTTTGAAAACTGCCCCAACACCCTTAACTTCCTCATTAATTAATCAATCACAGAATTATTACAATGGCTCACTACCACAAGTTCTTTTCCACTGTGAAGTATTTTGTCAGTTTGCCATCCTTCAGCACTAAACTTTTCATCTGTTAATTGTGTATTTCACACCCTCCATGAAGATTTAGCCTCCATGAAAAACTGATAATAATAAAGAGAAGGGTGGTCAACGTTATAAAGGAACATATGCAAGGCATGGGGGTGGCAGGTGTGTTTGGGGTGGCAGGTTGAAATGGCTTGTGTCAGAGAAGGGGAGAGTTGACTGCAGTAAGGTAGGGGGAATGTCGAATAGGCATGCTTGAAAGGGAAAGGCTCATTGGTAGGTTGAAGGCAAGATGGCCGTGTGCATCGAGTTTGCTGGGACAGGAATTGGGGGAGGATGGGTGGTCACTTGGGACTTTGACTCCTCGTTGCTGGGCCTGGTGGGGAGGAGACAGGGCAGGAGGTCATTCACCTGTTGGTTCGGAGCTGTCTGGACGACTGTGAAGCAAGTTCCTTGGCTTCCTCTACAACCTTCACATCAGCCTCATCAACCTCGTACATCTGAATGGTCATGGGAAGGCGTAGCAATCTGGCAAATGATACAACAATCTTAACAAGGCCACGGAAATAGAAAAACACGTTTGTGAGCTCACTGAGACAAAATCTTGCTCAGTGGCTACACAATTCTTCAAAGATAAACATGTCTCTCAGGCTCAGTCTTTTGATAATTGTTCAATGTAAAGGCTGGTAAAACAGAACAGTGAACATTTGAGCTCAGTATGCTCAATGGGCATTTCAGAATTTGTGAGGATGTTTTTTTGCATAACATGAAGAAAAAAGCACAGTTGCCCTCGATTTTCAGTCATGCATTGAGCACAATCGTCAAAAACCTTTAGATCAACGCGTAAGTCAGCCATTACGGAATTTCACAAGCTTGGACATATCTTACTCCCACATGCATAGCCAAGTTGGGCAACTGCTGAAGTTTATGGTATACCAAGTACATGCATGCAACATTTCTAATACTATGATTGAGTGCCCTTTCTGTACAAAGATGGGTTTAAAAGATATAGATGAACATAAGTCATTGAAATTATTGTGGCCACATGCGCTCAAAAAAACAGAATTACAGAAAAAGTAAGTGTTTCAACAGCGATGTTTTTATACCTCATTTTAACGGCCATGTACACTGCATTCAAAATGGAGCTTGATTCTGTGGTCGTCATGGTGTGAGGGCGCTCAAACTCTATGAAAGCCCTGAAAACAAGAATGTGAAATCCCAAAGGCTATCAAAAGATGATGTCAGAGGAGATGAAATGACCAATCAACATCACTGTTTCTAATGTCACGTTGGAAGTTGTATTTTTAGAAAGTAAGATGTGATATGCTTTAGATATAAATCATTTGAAGGGAATGAAGACATTAACAAGTGGTAACTTACACAATAATTTTTGGAATTATTAACAGATCCCGGGAAAAAAGTGGATTAAAAATATGATGGCTGAACCACGCAAGAATACTCAGTGTGTCTAAGGTTACTGTTTGCCGCACTCACACTGGTACATTCTGAGCATTTTCAGCTGTGAGATGCTCTCAACCCAAGCCAGTCACAGGGGGCATTTTGTTTTACTCACTTGCTCTCCTCAAAGTAGAGTTGTTTGCCTTTGCCGCACTGCTCAAAGAGACTGGCAATTTCTGCTTTGTACAGGTAGGAATGGGGAGGTAGATTGCTAACCTGGATTTAGCAAAAACAGAGAAGGATAAAAAAACATCTGAAGTCAAGCTCTAACCTGTCCTGTCCAAATCGCCACACAATTCACTTAGCACGACTGCTCCATACTTTGCGGTGGGAAACACCACTACAATGGAAGTTAGCAACACACTCCAAAGAATTCCAAGCCGAGTCTCTGACGATGCACGTGGCATCAACTAATTTAGAGTCACTGATAATAATGTATGGCATCCTTCAAAGCCTTAGATTTCGATGGCATCTGTATATCTGACCAACAGGTCCCAACTTAAACCAAGGGAGCAATGGTTAAAATAAAGAATCTAATTTTCTTTACAATTTGGACCGTTCCTTACTGACCAATGGGTAATAACCAGTTTGTTTCACGACTTCTTTATTCATTGTGATATTTCTTACATTTTACATCTGACTAACCCAACCTTCAACCCCAACTATATCGAATCGGACAGGGTGCAACTGGCACGAAGACGATGGGACCTGACTAACAACATTGAGGCAATGGGGGCAGATATCGCTATTACATCTTGGACAGCTGCTTCAAGTGGTTGCAACAGCGTCCGTCATTCTGGGTCCCCAGCTCCTCTTGGATCAAGCCTCTTCCCCAACAAACCCCTCTGCCATCTAGTGCCTCTCCCATATGGCCCCTCCCCTTTCTGCCCCTCCCCTATCCATCCCCCTCCCAATTTGGCCCTTCCCCCATCTAGCCTCTCCTCAATCTGACCCCTCCCCAATCTGGTTCCTCCCCTTCCTAGCCGAGTGACTGCTAAATCCCCCCAATCTAGCCCCTCCCTAACCTGTCCCCTCCCCCATCAAGCCCCTCTTTACTCTGACCCCGCCCCCATCTGGGCCCCTCCCCCTTCTAGCCTGATACCTACCATGACAGTGGTACAAGGGTCTTTGCCTGAGAGCTGCTTCAAAGCTTGTGCTTCATCTGGCTGCTCACAGCTGAAGTAGTTGGGGTAAAACGCTCCAGCCAGAACAATCTGACACCAAGAAAAACTCCAGTCAGAGTTGGGGTTTCATTTTAATCAGATAACGGGTTTCAAAAAGTGCTTGAGGGTTGAGAATTTTAATCTAAAAAGAGCCACTCTATAGTTCCCACGAACAGGGTCTGTACATAACGCACTCTACATGTGTATGCAAGCATTTCAGTAGGGTACGACTATATTTAGCCACAAAGTAGAAAATACTGCTTTCCTGATTGATATCCAAAACAAAACCCACTGTACAACTGCTGGCCAGCAGTAGGCTGTTCATGGAATATTGGCCAAAGCCCTGTTTCTGCTGACATATTTTCGGCAAAAATATTTGAAGCTGACATCAAAATTGGCGCTGAACTGAAAACCAAGGCTTCTATTTCAATCTCATGCAGAAGAAATCAGTCCGATGACATTTCTCCTTTTATGATATCTGTGGATACCTTCAAAATCAGACGATCCTCGCCATGGTCACTCTGACTCGGTTTCTTGTGTTTTCCCCGAGGCAGTTGGATATTGAATTTGGCCAATCGATCGCTCAGTTCCTTGATAACATCCATCACCTAGGTTACAAGAACACATAAACAAACATGTCTTCACGTATAAAAGGCATCTGTGGTCCAATACAACCTGCTTAAGCACAGTGGCTCTTATAGAATGTTTCACAGGCAACATCTCCAAGTGTAGAACCAGTTTTTATAGCCCACGATGTCCGAATCATTCAATCTGGACGTTTTGGCCACAGGGATGAAATTCTCATCGCACACAGACCCGTGGTGGGGCTCTTTGAGAACAAACATACAATTATGTACGGCAGTGTAACAATGCATTAAAAAAAACTTGAATACATTACAAAACAAACACTTACACGAGACACGGCTAAAGACCAGACTCAGTCTCCAAAATTCCCAAATAATGTACTGTTGTGTGATTTACAGCACATCATGATATCTACGGTCTATTCACAGCCTCCAAACTTACCTCGCGGATTCGATTTATCTGAATCATGTGCTTCTCTCCCCACTTTCTCTCATTCTGTAAAAATCAAAGTTTAGAGGAAAGTTGGCGGAAATATCAAATACAAATTATGGAATTCTGACAAATGTACCAGTTCGTTTTTTTCTTAATACTTCACAAAACAGATTTCTTGAGCTTTGATAGTGTCTTGGGTGCAGACCACGGCTTGGCAATGTAATTCTGATAACGCCCGACCAGTTTGGCATCCTTGTGAAAAGGCTCACGGCTTAGGGACTGACTCACCATGCCAGCTCGTAGGAATCCCTTGGTCTGTCGGAGATTGTCCCACTGGGTGAACGCATTCAGGATGGCGATACAATCGCTGAATGAGTTGTTGGCCCAGTCTAGCTTGGCACTGAAATACAGGGGAAAAATCATAAAGATGTTGTATCCACAGCTAGATTCAATTCTGTAAAAGGATGTTTGGAGTGTGGAATCAAACAATGCTTGTGTCCATAGGTAGGATACATTACTGTAATCATCTTATAACGACAGCAAATATGAACCAGGACTGGTATAGGTTGCTGCTGTAAAGTTTATGCCGTCAGGGTAGGGCTTAATCTAATGGCATCGCTAACCCCACAATGCATTGCAAACACAGTCTCCTTCCATTTCCAGGACACTATCAAAAAGTAACCACTGCTACAAGTTAAAAGTTAATGCAATGTTTTCTCCACCAAAATAGCCCAACTTCTCGTTACCGTTAGGTTACTCCACAGCAAAAGCATGTTCTTGGAGGTTTTAAGTCTCACCGAAGCAACACTAGCATGGACTTGATTTTATTTCTCATTTTGTGATGTGTAGCTCACCCATAAGCCTTGAGTGGATCCTTGTAAGGCCGAGCAAAGAAGCTCTTCAAAGACAGGCTAGCACCTGCACATAAGATTAAATTCCAAGAGTATGTTAATTTGGACACCAAGAACATCTCAGAAAGCTTTGTCCTACTCCTTGAAATGATGTACTGATTAGAGACCAATGACTGCTGTTGTCCCCAAGCCCTCCTACAGAGTCTAAAGGCAAAGTGAAATACAAAATGATGTGTTGAAGTCAAGCAGAGTACCAAGGCAGTGCCACCTAAGTTAATTAAAATATGAAGGAATACAAGTAGTGGGATGGACAGATGACATAGGTGGGCAACAAATACAAAAACATTTGTAACCAGGACATTTCCAGGGTGCCGTTTTGCAGGAACAATCAGATCCAGTCCAAGAGCACCAATCTCCGGCACGCACTGTCTAGATTTTAAAGCTTGATTCCTGGTAAGCTGCCTGGTGTGCTGATATTTCTGTTTGACTCAAAAAAGACCATTACAATCTGAAATGGGTAGAATGTTCCAAAAAAGAACTATCTCTAAATATCAGAGTCATCATTATCAGTAACTCTGTGCTGAGGTAAATGTGCCTGTGCTGGAACCATCTGACCTCCCAAGTTGCTAACGATGTTACGGGAGGGGAACGTCACCTGTCTCTACTCACCAATGATAAGGCACTCCTTGAGACAGTCAAAGACGTGGCCGAGCAACAGGACCTTGCCGATGCGGATGTCCACAGGGAGGTTCGCCAGCACCCTTCCCACGAAAGTCAGATCACCATCGCTGTCGCTGGGGGAGATCACACCACCGGTTGTTGTGGACAAAGCACCAACCTGACAGACGGGGGTGGGGATTGAAGCAATTGATCAAAAACACTATTACCTCTGATCAGAAGGCATGTAATCCCTGAAAAAACCTCTTGAAATCTGTAAGGAGTGTACATGAATACTTCAGGTACATGTAGGCTGCGGGAAGGAAAAAGGTTACTTGTAAACTGCAGTGTCAATGACTTTCGCTTGATGTACTGCAAACATACAAACAATCTGCTCGGACCAGGAGCAAGAGAGGGCCTGTGTATGCAGAGCTCTGATGGTCCTTTGGTAGTAACTCGGCTTAATCGTACACATGCTTATGCACGTTTTACACCTGGCACACTGAGTACACATGACCAATTTCTGTTTGAACGCATGGTCTCCGCATGTGCTTGGGGCGTGTCCAAGGGATCTTTTGAAAAACCTCCTACCGGCCCCCCTTCTTTGCTAGAGAGGGTGCACTTCAACTCAGGGTACATAAGGAACGTTGTATGGGAAACTGTGAAAGTGTTACTTCTAGACTGGTTCCCGACCCTTTTCCAAAGTGTGCAATGTCATGAAAGGAAGGAAGCCAGCCTACTTGGCTCCTTGAGTTAGGCAAGGTTTTTTCCTCCTCGGTATGTGGCAACTGATCTATAAATGGGACCACAGAAACCTCAATAACCTTCAATCTTGACAGTTAAAAAATATTTCAAATCTTGTCCGACGTATTAAGTAATTTGACAAATGTTCCCATCTTGTGACTTTTTCTGTTTCCATGGTAACATACTGGTCAGTACCAAACCTTTGAAGACAATGACAACGTTATTATTATCCAAACTCTAAAGCAATCCTACACACTGGAGACAATTCAGTACCTCTTTGAGGAGTAGTACAGTCCTTGTGATGTTGTCTAGGTTAGGAGGTTCCAAGGCCAGGGCCAAGATGGCTCTGGGTTCCCCTAGGTCAAGCATCTTGACTTGAAGAATCAGACGCTCCAATGGACAACGCTGACAAAAAATCAAACCAAAGATGACATCAAAGCAAGTCAATAATCACCGAGGGAACACTGCAATTCAGCATAAACATAAAAAAAATCTTTGTTATGGAACTTGAAACTTGGCAATTCTCCACTTTTATAATACACTTGTAGTCTTTGATTTCCTTTTTTTTACATTTCACAATAAACTGATTACAATGAGTATACAACTGTATAAATATGAATTCATACTAAGCAACTTCATACCCTCATTTCTGGGATTCCATAATCTTGGATGCAGTCCTCATAGAATTCCCTGGTGACGAGTCTGTAGACCTTACCTGACGACACACGACCAGCTCGCCCTGTAAGCACAACAAAGACGGCCCATTCTTGAGGTGATACGTACATCAACAAGAGCTCTGACTAACCCCCCCCGCCTTAAAGTGTTTGTGATGCAAATTTTACTTCGGAAAATGTTTTGTGTAACTTTTTACTTATATGTAAGAAAACCATCTAACATCCCTTTTTGGTTACTGTCATTAATTAATAAGTGCACCTTTTTTTTTTAACATTCTATAATTTTCTATAATATCCTGACCAATGAGGAGTGCTGTTGCCGCAATGATGTCATGACAAGAAAAACTGTTCATGGGTGGGGGTCAGTTCTATCTGTAAACCTAAACCCTGCTCACTGAGAAACATGTCGTGAAATAAAGCAAGTCACTAAAATAATCAAACTTTACAGAAGCCAGGTATCCAGACTTTTGCTCATTAATATGCAAGTTACACTGGCACTGAATTCTTTTATCACCCTATTCAACCAATCTGATACGCACAGTTTCTCCACTCTTTTTCCTTTGAAATAAACGTGAGAACTTCACCTTTCCTCTGGATGGCATTGGCTTTGGAAGCCCAATGAAGTTTGAGGCTTTGATAGTTAGTCTCTGGGTCGCACACCATGCACTTAGTCAGCATGAAGTCAATGACTGTTCATAACCAAATAAAACCAAAGGGAAAAATGATTGAATTCAACACCAAGAGAAGGCAGATAATTTTGAACACAAAAATGGATAATTTGCTGTAAATTTTGACAAAGTATAAAAATCAGCTGTACGACACAAAATTCAACCGTAAGACAGATGCTAGAGCTCAATGCTCGTTTACCGAGTTGTACAATTTTCAACTGCTTGATTTCCATCAGAAAACAAGGGTGATCTTCCCTGACCTTTGAACCTGATGAACCCAAGCATGTATATTTCAGGTACACATCCAAGCACGAATGCAAAAACACTTCCTGTTTGACCAAACAGGAAGTCAGTGAAGAATATGCATTATAAAAGTATAGTTACATGAAATATAAGAGCGAATCTCACAAAATAGGCCCGAAAGCCATTTTTCTCCTGCACGTGTAAATTTGTTTTAGCTTGCGTTAGAAAGAGCAAACTTAGCTTTTTGTTTTGATGTATCACTTGGTTTGCCGTCCCAATGAAAATGAGCATCGTGAGGGTGAAAAATATTGAAGTCTGTTACATATGCTGCAGTTTTTTTATCTTTGTGATCCCAAATGAAGAATATCCTCTCACCATATTTGATATCGGGCACAGTGATAGAGCTCTCTGCAATGTTAGTTGCTAAAATGACTTTCCTGAAGCCATCCTGTGCCTTGACGAATGCCCTGGCTTGCTCTTGGGTGGTGATTGTTGAGTGAAGTGGCAACACCCACAGCCTATGAACAATTAAACGATTAGCCACTCTCAAAGTGTACTTTAAACAAATACGGTGGTAGCCATTCATCAACTTAGCTGTACATTAGAGAGTGCCAGGGAGTCATTTTATTTGTAGATAAACATGATCCCCCTTCAGCTTCCTAGTTTACTAATTACTTTCATTCACTCTAGATTTTGGGCTCATTGCATCAACGGTAGGTCTGAGAATTTACTTTTCCAGTTATAATGGGGCCCAAACCAGCCATGGCATGTGACAACGCAATCAACTCATTTTGGATTTTGACGTTTCTGCAGGTAATCCAGATGTTGCAATTTAAGCTACTGCGGTACTTTCTGAACGTACTCCCGATTTACTTTAGATTTTTACTCTCATCTCTATAACTAGTTTCTCTTTTGACTGGTCTTATGACAGGTCTTGTGACTTGTCTTATGACTGGTCTTATGACTGGTCTCGAAACTGGCCTCATGACTGGTCTTGTGACAGGTTTTGTGACTGGTCTTATGACTGGTCTCGAAACTGGCCTCATGACTGGTCTTGTGACAGGTTTTGTGACTGGTCTTGTGACTGGCCTCGAGACAGGCCTCGAGACTGGCCTTGAGACTGGTCTTGTGACTGGTCTTTTGACTGGTCTTGTGACTGGTCTTATGACTGGTCTCGAAACTGGCCTCATGACTGGTCTTGTGACAGGTTTTGTGACTGGTCTCGAAACTGGCCTCCTGACTGGTCTTGTGACAGGTTTTGTGACTGGTCTTGTGACTGGTCTCGAGACTGGCCTTGAGACTGGTCTTTTGACTGGTCTCGAGACTGGTCTCGAGACTGGCCTTGAGACTGGTCTTGTGACTGGTCTTGTGACTGGTCTTTTGACTGGTCTTGTGACTGGTCTTTTGACTGGTCTTTTGACTGGTCTTGTGACTGGTCTTGTGACTGGTCTTTTGACTGGTCTTGTGACTGGTCTTGTGACTGGTCTTGTGACTAATCTCTTGATGGTCTGGACTTTTTGACTACAGCGACTGAAAAAAGGAATGACAGAATTTACTGAAAGAAGCTTAACCTACCTGTGGGTAGGACCCACACTGGCCAACAACTGATCCAGTTGGTTTATCTCAGCCAATCCTGAAATGGAACACAAAAATGATCGGTTAGGTTCTCACATGTACAACAACAGGCAGAAAGCTTGAAAACATGTTCCAAGTCTGCAGCCTGTTAGTCTTTGAACAGATTAGACCTAAATGTTTCAATATATCAAATGCTAATAAAAACACATGTAAGGCACTGAATAGAGATTAATATAAGAACACTTTCACTTTTCAGCCTAGCTCCTTGACGTTGATTTCATTGATTATTCCTCCTTATATTGGTCTGGATTACCCTTACCTCACAATACCCCTCAACCTGTTTTTCAGAGAAAAGGAAACATTGTGTGGAACTGTCCAAGTCCACACGTCTTCTAACTGTACATGACACAGACTTTTTGTGTTCAGAGATCCAAACCTGGTATGTAAGGCTATCAAAGGAGATGTAATTTTAATCTGAAAAATGTACAACTTCATGGGGTTTTTACGTAAGCATAGGTTGCATGCCCCACCTCTCTCTTTCTCCCCAATGAGGGGGTGCTTCTGCACAGAATCCATTGACTGCAATTCTTCTTATGCAATCAAAACACCTGGGCTTACCTGGTAGAAAGACTAAGACTGTACCCCTGTGTTTAGCCCGACCACTCTTCTCATGATCTCTGGAACAGAGAACAATGAAACATTCAATATTAAATGTAATTATCCACAGGAGCATTTTAAGCTACAACGATTCGTGTTTGACAACTGCTTTGGCTTGAACAAAGCAAAATGAATTGGAATGGAACTTGGACATAGCTGAATCCAAAATAATACCCTTGCAGTTCAAGTTGACCAATTGACTTACAAAGCTCTCTTACTGAAATTTTCCAACTGATAATCCTCTTTTATGGGTGTTTCTGGCCACATTACCAAGCGTCACCATGAACATTATCCAATGCAATTTAACCCTAATGTAGGATCAGTTCAATCCAACTACGGGGGAGTTATCCGGCCCTATTTTAGCAAATTTCCGACTGGCAATGATCTTTTATTGCCAATCTCTGGTCATACCACCCAGTGTCCCCATGAATTTTCAATACACGGTGAGACCAACTTAGCTTTGAGGTCAATCCGACTCCATCACTCTGTGGGAATTCAGCTTCTTCCTGTCACAGTTACCATTCCAGATTGCAGTTTTCGGCAACAAGGTCTGTTCCGAGTTCTACCATCGCAAGGGCAGCAAATATCGTTGGCAAATATATTACTGGGGTCTGCAACTAAGGACAATACTCACCCTTGTTCAGCCACTTCCAGCTCATCAAATTGGACAATCAAGGCTCTGGCTAGGTCATAGGCTTCACTCGTTACTGCCGCATCCCCGTTTTCACTTTCAATGTACTGTAAAATCAAATACAAGCCTTTTTAATATGGACCATGGTATGACCAAACGGGAATATTAAAAGTTTGGGAACAAGAAAAAGGATTCTGCTCTTAAAATTTGATTTAGTTGGGTTGTAAGCCATAAACTTCCCAGACCTTCCAAATTCAATCAGGCGGGGTGAGAAAAGGTAGAGCCAACGTAACTCTTTCTTTATATGGAGCTTTCACTTGAAAAACAATGTATGTGTAATGGGTGCAATGAGTTTTATGCAGAGCAGAGGATTCAGGAAGACTTTTGCAAGTGTTTTGGGTTCATCAATACTACTTAAAAATGAGAAATTCAAGATTTAGCCCATTTGGTTTTACAATATCCTTCGACATTCTTATATGGAAAAAAGTGCAGGCAATGTAGGGTTAACTGTAGGGTGTTGTTTCATTGACAAGAAAGAGTTCAGGTTTTATTATCACAGACTTTTATCAAGGACGTAGGACACCTGTCTCACCGGTCCCAGATGTGAGATGTCCTCCACATAATGCTCTTGCACATCGTAAATTCTGCCCTCAATGTTCACAACTGGTGCATCTTCCAACTTTCCCGCGATGGGCATGGCAAAGTAATGTGCAAACATCGAGGTGTCAAAGGTCGCCGACATTAAAATAATCTGTCACATTAAAAAGGAAAGTGAAGTCAATGTACAAAAGAAATGTGAATAATTTGGGCCAATGCTAGCATTCTAGGGTGACAATTTGAAAAGGGAAAAAAGGTAATCCTACCTTAACGTGTCTGGAGTTTGACCTCTGTAGCTTCCGCGTCACGAGCAGGGCAAAGTCCATCTCCTGATCTCGTTCATGCACCTGAAGAGAAGCAAAATACATCAACAACTGATAACCAAGATTGAAACATGGCATTCTGGTATGAACCTCATAAAATAGCAAAGTGTAGAGATAATTGCCGAGTAAATATCTGGTATATGAATGGCTCTTACATTTTGCTGAGCTAAATATTAATCTATTGACACCTTTCACACTGTCTGCAATTCCTGTGGGCAGCCAAGTTTGCAGAAATATCATCTTTTCTAGGTGTCAGAAGTAATCTCAAAATGTACATTTACCCCTTCATTTGAAAGAAGGCTGTATTTTTATTCAATAGATTTAGTAGAAGTGTTTAGTATTTAGTGTTTTGATAGCCGAGTGAGATGTCTCGATATTGAATGGATGATTCTTTTGCTTTTGTACTGCCGGAAAGTCATACTTTTTCAGCCCACGTAGGTAAAATTACGACTGTGACAAAAAAAAGAATATTTCCCCAGCCAAGAAGGTGGTAATAAAATCCAGTCTCTTCTGACTAAATACGAGGCATTCAGCACTATGGCTATGTCATTTGTTTAGAAACTGCCCATGCGTTTTTTAACTGATGAATAGCTAGCCCCAACTCTAGACACAACATTCAGACATGGTTTAACACTGCGGTACTGCAGGGCACACAGTCAGGGTCCCATTTCATGTTGCTTCTCGGCACACAAAGCCGTCAGCGTATTCATGTGTACCAGCTAAATGTATTTGTATTGTACTGAGACAACTTGATATAACTTATATTTTGTCAAAACGTGTAGAAATGGAATGTTCATTGTAAGACGGGGTGCTGGGTCTCGTATAAGCCTCGACTTTCTACCCAGCATCCTGCATTTTCGTTTATTGTAAATGAATTAATATCATAACATTGCGTATCTTGTTAATCTGAATTTATTTTCACTGTTCGTCCACCTGCAATGTTAACGAAGATGTGAAATAAACCAAACCAAACCAAACCACACCAAGTAACCATATACATTGTGCTAGTAACCCACATACCCTACATGAGCATATGTTACTCACACGACCTTGTGTCAGAGGTCATTGGAACTGGAACTGCCTTATTGAGTCGGATATTGCCCAATTAACACGTGTCGAGCCAGTGTTTGGACAGTATAGCTCACTGGAAAGACGACATACAAATTCACTGTCACTCTTTGAACAATTCATTACAGTCCACACGCTGTACGTTAAGACACCGTACCTCATCAAGAATGATGTGTGTGTATTTGTTCATGGTGCGGCTGTTCACTAGCCTCTGCAACAGTACACCGGTGGTAACGAACGTAAGCCTGGTGTCATCGGAAACACATCGATCCATGCCAACCTGATACAAACAAACAAATGTAAGACCAAGGGTCACAGATGGTTTTACTCTCAGTTTACCAGCCAAAAACGTGGGCACTGCCTTGTTTAACAAAGCAGTCAGTAATGAACATAACAAGAAAATCTGCACAGGGGTTGGCATATTTTGACAGTTTGGGCATGCTTACATCACATAATGGGAATATTCTGTCGATGTCTTCAAGAGCTTACTGGCAGAGTAAACGTGACAGGCTTGTATACTAGAAGTGATGGGTTTTAAGTCAAACTTGTGCAATATCTTGAGAAACAAGTCCTTGACTGAGATGACTCCATACAGTGCTTTGTGATCACAGGAATGACTATGTACTTTAGACAGTTTCAGTTGCTCAATGAACAGTTGTTCGTTCTGACTGACCGCACTTTGATTCACTATGAATGAGCTACAGAACCAAACCCACTCTGGATACAGGATAACTGACTCTCTGAACAGTCTTGTTACAAACCTTCCTGAATCCTCCAAGAGTTAGGCAGTTCCATGTAAAGTATCATCACCTGAACTTTTTGTTCCTCATTCCTACAAAATATTCCTAAATCTTCTTCGGGAATGGCTGTTAACCCTTACCCCAGGCCCTTTTACTAGGAACCATCCTGCATCCTCCGAAATCCTCCGATTTCCAACATGAAAAAATTGCATTCAGCCCAAATCTTTCAAAATCCTCTGGCATTTCCTGTCATTATGTTGAGGCAGTGCGAATGGCACTCTTGAGCTGTGCAGTTGATTCAAAAGAAATATCGGGCTGAATTTGTGCTTGACTAAGCACAAACAACATAAGGACTAATTCACAACCTTCATGTATGGCATCCTTTGAAATCAGCCAAGCATTTCTGCCATACACCCTGAATCCTCCAAATTCCTCTACTTTGCAGAAAAGGATTTGGGAGGGTAAGGGTTAAGCCTAGTTTCTATAGAGATGTCACAATCGACGACAGTCGGCAAGATATCAAGACGGTGACATATGAAGAAGAGATGGTGTGTGACATCATTCCATCAAATTATTGAAACAAGATGGCATCTGAAACCCGTCATTTCTGACTGATATGCCTTTTTATAATAGAAAATAGGTTTGCGGTAGCACCATGGACGTATCTCTTTTGTGAGTATTTGCGGTTCTGAAAAGAACCAGAGGTATTCGACATTTCGAGCAGTATGCTCTGCTTGTCATCAGGAGAATGCCAGATACTGACTGGGAGTGGAGGTTTAAGTAGTCTGGTGGATGCCTTTTTATGGTTATTCTATTTCTTGAAGTTAAACTGGCACTGTAATCCAATACACATGGACTTCATCTACTGTCAGTTATGAGGTGGGGACAGGCAAGATGGGCCAAACTGCGCCAAGTGCATGATACTCAAAGCAACAGCGATATTGCTGAACACCCCCTCCTATCACTGCCCATTTGTATGGGCCACCTCTGACAACTTGACGCAGAAGGCTGGCCAAGTTGAACATGATCCAACTTTATCGACTGTCTGGTCTGTGTTTGTGTCCATGTTCGCATCAGTCACAATGAAGTATTTAGAATTGATTGAACACTGCAATTGCTTAAGCAATGCTGTCTGTGTCTCTTTATGACAATAAAGACGGAAACTGGTCTTAATACATGTAGTCTCTTTTTAAATCACAATAAGGTAAGGGTAGGTAAACAAGGCACTGCGGAATTGCGCCCACCTCAGAAACCAAATCTAACCTGGTACCCGACGAGACTTCCCAGCTGCCAACGCCGTTCCTCGCAGACCCGTCGGGCGATGCTGATGGCGGCGATACGGCGGGGCTGGGTCACGATGATGTTACAGTGCTTGTCTTGGATGGCGTAGTAATCCAAGATATACTGAGGCACCTGGGTTGTCTTACCGCTTCCTGTAGGTCCCTGAATAATCGCCACTGAATGGGCCTCAATGGTGTTTACAACCTGACGGCAATGGATACACAACTTCAGTTAATAAAACTTCATTAGAGCAGAGAAACTCACAGTGGACTCACGATAAACCTTTTGTGAGTTAAACTTGAGTAAAATCTGGTACACTGGGTTACCTATTGCACTTAAACGTAACGATTTGAATTCACCAAACTAAAGACACTGTTGCTATACATGTACCTCATGATTTGGGGCAAGCTTTTGCATAGCAACCACTATCTCTGGAATGGACTGGTTCCTTTGTGCCCTTCTTATCCATTGAAAATGGCATATTGACGCAAGGTATCTCTTACCGGTATGTAAAGCAAAAGCTTGCAAGCCCGAATCACGAGGTATAGCAACAGTGTCTCTAATATGGGGAATTCAAATTGTTATGTTCACGCGAATCTTACCATATTTCATTCAAATTCAATTCACAAAAGACTTATTCTTGTCCTAACATTCTTTCAGCTCCATCAACTGAATTCATTGAGCTATGTACTGGACCTTTGGCGTTGGAGACTCTCAAAGCACTTTGTTGTCAGCAAAGACCAGATCATATAAGGTTTTGGCCAGATATCTTCTAGGTTGACAAGGACGAGCCATGACCCCTTAGGCCACTCTACACCACCTTGTTACTCATTGTACTCGTAAATGAACTCTCACTAGAACCCAATGGCTTTTTGATAATTAATAATATTATCACCAATCACACCCACACCATCCTCTGAATGCCACGCCCATCCCAGATCCCAATACCCCCCCTTCACATCTTTTACATTTAATAATATTCCAGAAAAATAAAAAGGAGCAAAGTTCCACCTGCTCACTGAACTCTGTGATCGGGAGTGCCGGATTGTAAGTGTGATCGAAGTTGTAGTTGTGGTAGACTCGGGATGCAAGCTCTGCAGGAATATCATTGGGCAAGCTGAAGACGTCACTCTCCGTCATGCTCTCCAAATCTGGTCGTGCATGCAACAACATTTAAATCAACAGTTAACTGAGAATTACTGGCCATGAGCTCAGTTATTGGTGCTTTTAACACTGTGCTTAAATCTTAATGATATGGGAAACGACAGATAATTTAAACCCTGAAAGTCCCCTCATCCACACCCTGTATGTTCTCTCCAATATTGTTGTTATGTACTTATTTTGGTCATTCCATGAGGTTGGGGCACAATTTGTAACGGTGTCCTTGTTACATGGGTACCTTTTACCGTCTGTCATGACCTGTAGAGCAGGTCATTTACTCTCTAGAAATAACACACATCTGTGTATTCAGCCTTGCAAGAAGTATAACAATGTCAATGCAGGGAAGTGGCTGTTGATTTATACGGAACCCATGTTACAATTGACATCATCACAAATAATGCCCCAACCTCATGGAATGACCCCTTTTAAAATTGCCCACAAGACAGCTGAAAACATTGATTCAGCTTGTTCACTCCGCTGTCTTAGGCCTAACCAGGAATAGTTGTGTTTCCAGTTTAACACTCGACCTAATCTGCAAAATGATGAAGAAACCACTGTACATGTATATCGTTTTATTAGTGTAAACCCCAGACTCTATTTTTTGTGTACTTCCCCATGCATATTTTCTAGTTTGCTAATATTTTAACTTTGTCCCCTTGAAAAAAGTTAGCTTGCTCTGTCGTCACTTCACCCAAAGCCATCTGCCGTACTTTCTATATTCAGAGATTCTAACAGTCCTCAATCCTTCACCTGTTGGTGGACTGAGGACTGTTAGGGTTAATTCCTGTACATGTTCAATGCAAATAGGTGAGTGTATTTACACCGAAATTAATTGACCATCAATCCTACCTTAATATCTACAAGTAGGCTAAAAATGGGGGTTTACTAATGGCATATTAATGAATAGACTGCCAAATTGCATTCCAAACTACATGATCATTTCGCGACATGTGCGGCGCCTGACTGAAATCAAAACTAATGGCAAATTCTAGCTTTGATATTGGGAATTTACGCACAGTTGAAGAATTCCAGGCCTAAAATTCTACGTGGCTATATTCGGATTGAAAAAAACTCTTCTTTGTTCTTAATCTGGCCGATGTTAATTCAAAATGACGCAGTTCATTTGAAATGAAGAGAGGACAGTACTGAAGAGGAAAAAGTGAACGTGTTCTGAGACCACAATGCAACCAAATGAGAATGCATGACATTGTGCACGGAATGCAATACACACTGCCATCCATCGTTTTGCCCATACTTTTCAAAATCATAGTGATACGCACAAGACTGGTGGTCTATGCATTTTTATGTCTGTGGTTTTTACCTACCGACCCATAGTCATATTTTTTCAATGTAACAGGAAACAACTATTTTTTTTATTTGGCCTTCAGGAGCGTGTCACGTTAGCCTGATTTTATTGGCATGTTTCTCTGCCCTGAACGTTTCTGGTCTGCAAAGCTCTCAGGATATCTACACGTAGCTCACTGCTAATGACTGAACCCACCCGACAGACTAGTGTGGATGCTCCTGGCTCCAATATCGCCCCCTGCTGCTCCGCCCCCATGATCCTGCAATCGCTCCTCCTCCCATTGCTTTTGGTACTGCTGGACGTATTCCTGCTGGTGATAGGCATCTTGTGGGTTGCTAGGCAACAAAGACATCACACAGTGTCAGACTGGACGATTTGGGTATGCCCTAAGCTACTTTACTCATCAGCAGAGACCACAGATATGGATTTTTGGAAGTCAAGGGAGCCTGGATATTGGGTTGACAAACCATGTACTTAAACCTTCACCATTTATAATGTAGGATTTGGTCTCTTTTGTTTGCATATTATAGGCTGTGTCTTCAGATTTGGTTTCAGAATTGGTCCTGGATTTCTGGGACTTTAATCTAACTTCTACTTGCATTTTTTTTTGTCTTTGGCTTAATCGTGGTGGTAGGTCTTACACTGGTTAGTCTCCTCAATGTCTGTATCTCTAATCAATAAATTTCTGGTGTATCTGCCTTCCAAAACCCTAAGTTTAGTTCATTGTAACTTAATGTAACTCCTTGAAGCTAATGTTAATGTTAGGCCATGTCCAAATCATTTGGCTACGGCCCGAATTTACACACGACTTCACGGGAACTGGCCGCGGCCACCACCATAGACTCGTGCGTAATTTCCAGCTTTAGCCAAGTGATTCGGACACGGCCTTACTTTCTGAGTTAGCGCACCAGGAAACACGTGTATGTACAGCGCCCTCTACTGTAGCTTCCATGATCTACACCTTAATTCATTTCACTCAGATATCAAAGCGTTTCTCTCTTCCAACAAAATTAAACCTGCCGACATTCAATACTGTATTAATGGCCCCACCAGTGAGTCTAGATTTGTCCCAAATCATTTAAGGAGTTTCTTTCAGCCAGTGGCTTATAAGTCAGGATACCAGACCTGATGATTCCAACTACATGTATTTTCATCTAATCAAGGGTCCAGTATCACCCAATGTCCACATGACCCAAACCCCCCGTGTCGGGTAATAGCCGAGATATTCTAAACTCATCCTGTCCATGTTGGGACATACAGGTGCTTCCAGCTGTGTCGACGTGCATAATGAGATAGAGTACATGTAGATGTGTATTGTTTTCTTTTGCAAGTCGGCCACATGTAACACAATACTGCTTCCTACACCGTTTTGGGAGATTGGTGCATGTTTTCGAAGTGTCTACCAACATTAACAGCCTGCATGCACATGTACATGTACATCTAAACATAGGATCCACCCAAGGCTTTCCCTGTGACCCTTGAAATGTTGTTTCATGGTGTACTTATATCCATGGGTGATACCAGAACGAAGATTTTATCAAGTGTCATCAGGGAATCTTTGATCAGGGAACCAGACTACTGGTTTATCAAGAGGCTTCATTCTCTACACACAGGGCCTTAAATGGGATTATGAAGCATGCATGTATGTACAGTCACAGTTTCACATATCATCAAACAAGCATTAATTGCGCATGTTGCATGAGAGGACTGACTTATCAAACTACTGTGCTTTTTATGTTATTGTACATGCACATTTAGATGGAAGAGGTGTAAATTCACTACACTGATCAAGCTTGAAAGATAAATATCCGACAGCGTTTAATCAATGAAACAAATATCGGCCTACATCAAGAAAGTCCTCTTCCATGTTTCTCAGCCAATGCAAATAAATTTGACAATCATCTGCGAGAGGGACTCATGATGGTGTGAATTAAGAAAATATGCACAAACTCAGCTTGCATTTGGAACAAATAAAAAAAATACATATATATTTCGGTGTCCTAAACTGTAGCGATGCCACAGCAAGAGGAGATGGATAGTGACTGAACTATGAAGTATACTTTGCTGTATTCTGTTTTTTTAATAGCTGGCACTGAACTGACATTATATAATTGCTAGAGGCCTATTCCCCCTTCCAAAATATTCAAACAGGCGAGTGATGCAAAATCCACGCACTAGGTGGCCAGCCAGCTGTCTCAGTAGCCAGCTAGCTACAACTGTATGACATGGAATAGTAGCCCTCTTATGCCCTAGTCCGAGTAACCTGAGCCCTACAAATCGCCTTAACATTTGGACATGGTCGCATGTAAAAAAAAAAGGCGATTTCTACGGTCAAAGTTACTCAGACTACAGCAACACTATAGAGAGTGCAGTGGGGCTTAGCCCAAGTTGGACGTTGTCTTCATTTACACTACGACTAATGTCCAGGGTATAAAAGTCCTCCTACAATGCACAATTTTTTTCAACGATTTTCCTCACATTTTTACCCGGTGAAGATAGCTCAAATGTCGTTCACAAGAGCCTTGTATCCCGAATTCCTAAAATGCTGCGTTGAAATTACTAAATACGCCCGCGGACAAGGTAATTTCAACACAGCATTTCCAGAATTTGGGATACAAGGCACTTGTGAATGACATTCGAGCTGTCTTCGCCAGGTAAATATGTGAGAAAAAACATTGAAAACATTTCGAATTGTAGGAGGACTTTCATACCCTGAACGTCAGTCGCAATGCAATGTAGACAACATCTAACCTAGGCCAGTCGGCTGGTGGAATAGACCTTTTTCACCCACGTGACTAAATGTAAACAATACCACCACACATGGACCGCCTTGGCCATGGTGATCGTATATATTCCTACGGGCAGCTTCAGCCACGTGCAAGCACATGTGCGAACGCTGCACACTTGACTAGTTTATCTTGAATAGGTAGATTACCATCACAACACTATGCACTCATTACCATCACAACAAAGCAGAGGTCCAGCACGATCGTGACATCACTGGGAAAAGGTCTATGGCCGATTAGGTGAGTGGTGCCAGGTATTCTGTAACTGTTCCAAAAGATGATAGCAGGAGGCAAAGCCAAGGATGCAAAAGAAAGAGCATGAAGGAATCAACCCACTTCCCCTCCCTCCACCCAGCCTCTACTTTCTTCTTAATTCTTACCGTCTGTAGCTGGGGACTTGAGCTGCGTCCGCCGCCTCGGACACTTCACGTGGTTGACATCTCCCCCAGCCACCCGTGCTGCTCTTTGCTAGCGTGTCAGGCATACGAGGATTCTTCACCCCGAGTTTAAAGAAGTCATTGATGTGGTCAAACGTCAGCTCTGTCGTTAAACGGCTCATTGTGGCATTGGTGAGAAGTCGTCAACGACTGGCAAAGAAACTGTTAGGCTGTCATGTTTCGAAGCCAGCAAAATATCCGTGACAAAATGTCCCGCACTCCACATAAGTGTTCAAGCCTTCATATATGTACGTGGACGGCTACCAAACATGACATATCTGACGCATGTGCGCTACCTTAACACCTAAAAGTTGGAACTCTCGATTTTACACCAACATTAAAACACATGTTGACGTTGGGGAACCGCACTGGGTAAGCGTGTGCCGTTTTGTCAATCCCGTCGGCTTCTTTTCGTTGTGGATTCGAGCAAAAAAGAAGCCCAGTGCCAGTGGTGATGTTTTTTGGTCATTATAACAGGTGCAAATCGTTCCAAGGAATTTAAACGACTCCCTGAGGGCATCCAAGTCCTTGCCACTACGAAGCCCACGGGCCATTTTATACTGGTAATTAAGAATAGGCATACTTTCCAAAATTCGTCAAAGCGTTTTCCCTGTGACAAAATCACGATTTCTAAAACTAGATGAATTCATTTATTCAGTTGTTTGCCATCTTATTTGTGCAGGGCGGCCTCTTCAGTTACATACTGCGGGTCCTGGTTGAAATAATTTTAAAATATGAGAAATTGAATTAAAACATGCAAAATTAATCAACATCACAGAAACAATTAAACATAATAAAAATGTATCAAAAAAACTTCTTCTGGAAACAAATATTCAAGTTCAAGGGAGTTACTGTATATTATCCTAAAGGGAAAGATAAATGGAAGTAAACACTAGTATGATTAAAACCATTAAAAATGAAACAATTGTACAGATAATAAGTGCTGTTTATGTTATTTAATTCTCATAAGTGCCAACTTACAATGTGATTCAAATAGTAATAATAAAAACTTTTAAAGTGATCTACAGAGTGATATAATAGACTTGTGAGTTGCAATAAAAACCAATAGAAAAGATAAAACAAAATGGCACCCCGTCAAACCAACCATCACTTTAATCGTTCCCAAATAGCAAACCCCTCGATGACACAGTTTAACTGATTTCCTTCCTCCGGAACTTCAACAAGCCCAACTCTCCTAACCCCTCCACGTGCCGGACACAACCTCTCTCTCNTCCGTCGGAATCGCTTACGGGGCGATTTTGACGGCCGAACACAACGCGCAGCGCACGTGTTATAATGTCGACTTAATCTTCATTATGGAGAAAGAGAAAACATGAACGCAAAAAGGCGTCTTAGGGCTGAGTGATGCTCGACTATGTCCGATACTTTGTGACAGGCTGGTGTTGTGGTAGACTGAGCTGATGCCGCTATTGCAGAGTATGTCATGAAAATGTACCCGTTAATTTACCGGCTGCGTGGGAAAGTGTAGCAGGTTTTTCAGAGATTGAGAAATGGTAATGTAATTAATACACACTTGAAGAATATTTCGAAGACGTACACTGTAAACAAAATCTCACGGCTTTTTGCAGAGTATTTATAGTACAAACCAGGTTTAAGCAACTTGCACATAACTGAGTATTCATTTCTCTATAAACTAATGATGTCATGTTACTACTTTACATTGTGTTCGATTTATATAATGTTTAAGTACTAATAAAAAATTCAGCCCATTTCGACACAAGGCTGTGCGCAGATGTCACGTGCAGTTTGAAACTTCCAAGTTACAATTTATCATAGGACAACGCCGGGCCGGGCTGCG